>PIJE02001575.1:68813-95507 GCA_002895965.2 Coryphaenoides rupestris | reverse complement strand
TGCACACAAACTCTCTTGTGCCCGGCGTTCAAAAGGAGCCAACGCAAGCCTTTACCTGACTCACCCCAGCTCCAGCCATCACTATAAATAGAACGTACGTGTGTTGAAACATCCGCTGTGATTCAATTATCTCTTCTCTCTTATCATCTTTCTCTCTCTCCTCCCTATGCTGTTTTCCCCTCATCCCCTTTCCATCCTCTGCTCTCTCTGTCTCTCTCGCTGTTTCTCTGTCTCTGCTCTCTCCATCTGTCTGTCTCCATCCTCTGCTCTCTGTTTGTCTGTCTCTCTCTGTCTCTTTCTCTGTCTCTCACTCTGTCTCCATCCTCTGCTCTCTCTGTTTGTCTGTCTCTCTCTGTCTCTCTTTGTCTCCATCCTCTATCTCTGTCTCTGTCTCTGTCTCTCTCTCTCTGTCTCTCTCTCTGTCTGTCTCTCTCTCTGCCTCTCGTGTCCTCACTCTGCTGCATGTGACCCCCGGTCTCCGCCATCCCCCCTCCCCCTCCCCCAGACGCGGAGGCCAAGTCCAAGGCCAAGAGGGACAAGGAGGCCAAGGGAAAGGCCAAGAGCAAGAAGAAGAGGAAGAAGAAGGGCAGTGACCACGAGGCCATGGAGGACAGCGACGACGGGGACTACGAGGGCCTGGAGGTCGACTACATGTCCGACGAGAGCAGGTGGGGGGGAGTCGACCACTGCAGCTGATTCAAGATTCAAGAATTAATTGTCGCAAACACATACAGGATGTGCAAATATCACCAATGTAAAAAATGTATCAAGTTATGTAGTAAGACTCTGTGGGTGCATGTACTGTGTGCGTGCCTGCCTGCGTGCGTGTCTGCGCATGTGTGTGTGTGTGCGTGCGTGTGTGTGTGTGTCTGCGTCTGCATGGGAGGGGCAGTGGGGGTGGGCCCTAGTGAGGTCAGAGTTCACGGTCCTGATGGTCTGCGGAAAGAATGTCTGTTTTAGAGGGGCACGGTTTAAACATTTTCCGCTCTCTTCTATGCTATTTTATGCTTTTGTGCTCTCTTTACAGCGCTCAAATCGTACCTGCAGCACCTTTCTTTCACACCTCCGTTGGGCTTCAGCGGCCCACATTATGACTCCCCCACCCTCCCTTTACCCTTACCCTTACCCAACAGGCTTAAAGTCTCAAATCAAAGACGAGGGAAAAGGATTAATTATTTGATGCATTAATTATTGCGAGGTGGAGAGAACCACCATGATGGCATGAGTGAGTCGTTTTTGACACGACTCCAGTGCAGGGTTTGGCTGCGGTTGGCTGGCTGGCTGGCTGGCTGGCTGGTTGGCTGGCTGGCTGGCTGGCTGGCTGGTTGGTTCGAGTCGCCTGCAACCCGTAGCAGTTTTTGTTTATTCTGCCTAACAACCGCTACCAAACCGACGGGTTTGGTAGCGAAGGCGCAAATCCTCGTGTGAAGTTATGTCGTATCGCTTGAAAGTTTTAAAAAGAGATAAACCGAGTTATCCAGAGACTTATCTGGAGACTGCACAAGTGGATCGTTTGCTATGAGTACCGTTTGGGCTGCACGCTAACGCTAACGCCGGTGCGGACCCTCACACACACAGGCAGATGACGGCATTTACGTCAGGCGGACGTGGAAACAAGAATGAATCTTGCTTCAGTCCTCTTGGGTGTAACCGTAGATTAGCAGAGAACCACTTCTCCGTGATGCTCTTGTTCTTCCTATTGCTACCGTCTACTCAAGTTTTACAATTCCTGTATCGCCAAGATGTCTCACCCGAGTGTGTGTGTGTGTGTGTGTGTGTGTGTGTGTGTGTGTGTGTGTGTGTGTGTGTGTGTGTGTGTGTGTGTGTGTGTGTGTGTGTGTGTGTGTGTGTGTGTGTGTGTGTGTGTGTTCCCGCTGGCTGTAGCTCGGAGGAGGAGCCCGAAGCAAAGAGCAAGCCCAACAAAGGAGAAGACGTCCCCAAAGGTCAGCAGAGACGACACGCCTTCAAAAACACTGTTGTGACACACGAGGAAATCTGCTGTGTGTAATAAAATATACACACAGCAGATCTAACCCTATTTGTATAGAACCTTTTTAACTAGAAAAGGCAATTTCTGAAGAAATTGCGGTGTGAATGCTGTATTCTGAAAGGCTGACGCTAGACTGAATTGCTGTCTTGAAGTTGGAGCTGAAGGACTATGAAGAATTGGAAATCTGAATCACCTGCTTTGAATGTTTAAAAAAAGTATGAATGGGAATGTATGAAAGATGTAGAAAATGTAAATGTTTGAGGTTTGTCGCTGAAAGTAGGAATGAGTTGAATATGTTATTGAAAGGCTGATGCTAGACTGAATTGCTGGCTTGAATGTGGAGCTGAAGGACTATTTAGAAAAGGATTGGAAGAGAAAATATTTTGGGCCAAAAGTCAAAATATTGTAATGGTCCCCCTTATCACTTTTTTTCGGACAATTTCTGTAATTATTCCTGTAAACTTTATCAATGTTGTTGTGGTGTAATTTAATAAGCTAATTTAATCGTAAGAGTTCATTTGAAGCCCACACACTTGGACACTACATTAGTGGCAGCATTATTTGGACTGTTTCCTTACTTTTGGATGAGGTTTGTAGCTGGCGCCATCTAGCCAATCAAAATGGTGTCAAAATGGCGTCTCATAGCCACGCCCCTTCTGGGGGGAGCTCCAGAATGTTGTAGAACATTCAATTCTGCTTGAAACAGAGTGGCTGGACACCTGTCACTCCCAGGCTCATAAATCCGTTTGTTTCCATAGTTACATATATGTGACCGTCAGAAGTTTACCTACGTTTTGATGTATAGATTACATATGTGGAGTTAAAATTGTGGGCACCAAACACACACACACACAACACGTGTGTGGTTTGGGGGCGTGGCTATGGCTATGTGGATAAGGGGCTCTGTGGCGAGGGGGCGGGCTCCAGAATGTTGTAGAACGTTCAATTCTGCTTGAAACAGAGTGTCTGGACTCCTGTCACTACGACGTCATAAATCCAAAAGTATACAGTCCGTTTGTTTCCATAGTTACATATATGTGACCGTCACAAGTTGATGTATAGATTATGTATGTGGAGTTATATTGTGGCGGGATGGCAGTTTAAAAATATATATATATTATTCTTTCGTCTGCTCTACGCTGTGACGGTGACGTCACCCGCGCTCTAACCGACCCAATACACACCATGTTAAAGTGTCTGAGGAGCTGACAAGTTGAACTGTAATTGTGTAAAAGTATGAATGTTATGAACATTTTGAAATTCATGTGTGACTTCATCCAAGTGTCATGAAATGTTTTAATGTTTGAATGGAGTTTCTACCTGAGATGTATGAATGAATGGAAGAGGTTGAATATGAGTGGGTTTGGAAAAAATGTTGACATTCCCCCATTCATTTCAATGGGGAAAAATTGCTGGAAAATGTAGAATATTTCAGAAAGTATGAAGGGTATGAATAAGAAAAGATATAGCTCACGATTCCTAATTGAGCTGAACCTTTAAACTTTGAACGGAGTTTCTACATTGAAAACTGTGGGAGTTCTTCTCCCACAGTTTTCAGTTTTCAAAAAACGCGGCGGAATAATAATAATACGAAAAATAAATACGTAGAATAACATATGTTGTGAATGCTTTTAGCATTCACACCAATAACAGAGTTTACAAAGTGCTTTGACAAGAAAATACAATAAAAACATTGAAAAAGTAAATAAAATAAAAGCAATAAAAGAATGAAGGCAATAAAAAGACATCATCACATAAAACCAAAATCTGTAAAAAAAAAAAATCAAATTGTCATGGGGGGTTTTTTCCTTTGGCAGGCATCGACGAGGCATCGGAGAGTGAGGAGGAGAGCGAGGAGGAGAAGCAGAACGAGGAGGAGACGAAGGAGGAGGAGGAAGAGGAGGAGGGCAAGAAGACGCCGGTGCAAACGGAGAAGAAGAAGAAGAAAGGTATCCTTCCTCCTCCTTTTTGTTAAAGGTCCCCTATTATACCACCAGGCATTTCAAAATTGTCATGTGACCCTCATAAGTCATATCACAAGTGGGAGCATCCACCGAGATCACTAAGTTGCTGCAGTCACCTGGTCTTGTCGACTAATCAACTGTTCATACATCTAGGTGGACGCTCCTGCTTGTGATGTCACTTTGTCACAATGACAATGTTGGCCACATGACACATTTAGAAACTGACGTTTCGTACGTTGACGCGTCGTGTACTAGGGCCCCTTTAAACGTTGTGTCTCGAACGCGCCCCTCCCTCCCCAGACAGCAGTGGCGAGTCCGACAGTTCGGATGACAGTGACATCGATGGTGAGGCGGCTGTTCATGGCGCTCTGTTCATGGCGGTAAGTGTTTGTATTTACTTTCTTTCTTTCTGTTTTTCTTTCTTTATTTTGTCTCGAGCATCAACATTAAAAAGATCACAATAAAGCAGCAGAAGAAAAAACACCAATCATAAAAAAATAAATCAAACAATCTGTCAGAAAAAGCCCCAAAACAATGGATGTGTTCACGAAGGAGCAGGAAGAAGCTAAATGCTTATCGTGTCCTGCCCCTACATCAACAGTGTTATATAAAATTAAAAATATATATATCTTAGAAATCAATATATATCTTAGAAATCAGGTGGGATTCATCTAGCAGGGGGCCTACCTGTTGCCATCTCTGACCTACTCATTAATTTATTTCCATTTAATTGAATTTAAAAACAAGGTGTGTCAACAATTCACTTTGGACAATACCATTCACTAAATGACTTGAGTTATTTGTCATTATTTCTACTAACTCGGCCCCCCCCCCCCCCCCCATCTTAGAAGAAGCGCACGCCCCCCAAGCGTGGGGGCGGCCGGGGCTCCGGGGGCAGCTCGCGGGCCGGCAGCCGCCCGGGCACACCCTCCATCGACACGGCCGCCACCTCCAACACACTGCGGGCCGCCGCCTCCAAGCTGGAGCAAGGTGGGACTGGGGATGGGGTGGGAGTGTTTCAATTGTAGTCGTGTGTGTGTGTGTGTTGTGTGTGTGTGTGTGTGTGTGTGTGTGTGTGTGTGTGTGTGTGTGTGTGTGTGTGTTGTGTGGTGTGTTGTGTGGTGTGTGTGTGTGTGTGTGTGTGTGTGTGGGTGTTGTGTGTGTGTTGGTGTGTCTAATGCCTCGTGTGTGTGTTAATGTGGTATGAAGTGTGTGTAATGTGTGTGTGTGTTCTGCGTGACCCAGGTAAGCGGCAGCCTGCGGCCCCCAGCGCCGACTCCCCGGCGGCCAAGCGGCTGAAGATGGAGCCCAGCGGCCAGAGCCCCGCCCCCTCAGGGAAGACCACGCCCCAGCCCCCGTCCGGCAAGTCCACGCCCAGCTCCAGGTACAACATACACCACCACCGCACACGTTAAATAAACGCAATGATTCAAGATTCAAGAAGTTTAGTTGTCACATACATATATAGGATGTGGAGTGGAATGAGAAAGTGGTGATGCCCAGCGGAATGTGCAACAGAACAATGCAGTATCACAAATTGAAGGGAAAGAATCGGAATATCCACACATTTTTTGGAAGGAGAAATGCCGAAAAATGTTATTTTACATCCAAATGTAACCAACAATGCACCTTCCTCTCCGATTGAATTGTGTCTTCGGTCTGTCTGTGGGATTCTCGTCTCCTAAAAAGCAGCGTTTCTCAGCCTCTTTTGTCTCACGACTCCCCACAGCCCCGACGATCAATATCGCTGCTGATAAAGTTAAGGCCCAAAATAGAAGCCTCTGCCTCAGATTCCTCCCTCTGAAGCGCTGAGGGCCGCTGCAGTATTCATAACGATGCGATCCATGAGAACAGTCTGCTTCCGTGTTCGTGAACTGGATCGGAGCGTTTCGATGCGCGTACAGAAGGCGTAAATCACGTCTTTTTTCCTGTTTTTGTTTTTCCGTCATAAAAAAGCATGTTAAGCGCTTTGGGATTACTGAAACTGGCACTATATAAATCATATTATTAGATGTATTATTCCGTTTTTCATTATGAGTAATTATGTGGCTGTTTAAAACATGCGCATTCGTTGCTGCTTACAACCCAACCAACTTCATGCGCAACATCCTCGGCGATACGACCGCCAAGTATGAGATCGATCAGCTGAACTAATGAAGGAAATTTGAAGGACAGGCATGCATACATACATACCTACATACAGTACATACATACAGTTGTGGTCAAAAGTGTACATACACTTTGTAAAGAACATGTATGTCATGGCAGTCCAGAGTTTCCAATAATTTCTACAACTCTTATTTTTCTGTGACAGAGTGATTGGAGCACAAACTTATTTGTCACAAAAAACATTCATGAAGTTTGGTTCTTTTATGAATTTATTATGGGTCTACTGAAAATGTGACCAAATCTGCTGGGTCAACATGAATGATCAATTTAGGTGATGTAGAAAGTTGTGTCAATCAAATTATCTTTGTGGCCTCTTAACTTCTTGTGAGTGATTATGATTGACTACAGCTGGTGACTTCTCTGAGCCCATTTAAATAGGACTCATGATACAATCATTAGACTCAGACACAAACACTACAATGGGAAAGTCAAAGGAGTTTCAAGTTTCAAGTATTTTATTGTCACGTCTCAGTTTACACAAGTATAAGCAGTGAGTGAAATTCTTATGTGCAAAACGCCCGACAGCCGACCGCAGTTATAAAAGAATACAAATAGAAATAGAATAGAAAACTATTAACAAGTTACAAAAAATCTAAACAAAAGAAAACTGTATAAGATAAAATAAAGTATACAAAAATATTAAGGGGAGCAATACAAATATAAATCAATGTAATAAAATATACATTGTTATATTTTGACATTCACAGAATGTCACAGAATACTTCCTCAGACAGTCACACTAGAACACACTAGAACAACACTAGCACCACAATTAGCACCCGGACTAGCACTAGCAGTAACACTAGCACTAGCACCAGCAGTAAAACTAGCACTAGCACTAGCAGTAGCACCGGCACCAACACTTAGCACTACTACCAGCACTTGCACCAGGACTAGCACTAAGCAGTATCGCTAGCAGCCTGGTCCATGTGAGGTCCTCGGAGATGTGCACGCCGAGGAGATGCGATCAGACCCAACACTGTCGTGTCGTCAAGCAACTTGATGATGACGTTAGAGCTGTGCATAGCCATGCAGTCGTGGGTGTACAGGGAGTAGACGAGAGGGCTCAACACGCATCCCTGAGCAGCTCCCGTGTTGAGGGTCAGTGGCTCTGAGGTGTGCTGCCATCCTTACACACCTGGCGCCGACCCGACAGGAAGTCCAGTATCCAGCTGCACATGGTCGGGTGCAGGCCTAGACCCCTGAGCTGGTGTCGAGCTGGGCAGGAACTGTTGTGTTGAACGCTGAGCTGAAGTCCACAAACAGCATTCTACAGTTCTTCCCGCTCCAGGTGAGAAAGGGTGGTGTGAAAGTGCCATGGCAATCGCGTCGTCGGTGGATCTGTTTTGACGGTACGCAAATTGCCATGGGTCCAGCGTGGCAGGCAACATGGAACAAATGATGTGCTTGACCAGCCTCTCGAAGCATTTACTGACAATCGAGGTGAGGGCTACGGTCTCCAGTCATTCAGGCAGGTTACCTTGGGGTGTTTAGGGACAGGCACGATGATGGACATTTGAAGACCTCGGAACAACAGACTGGGACAGGGACAGGTTGAAGATGTCTGCGAAGACTCCTGCCAACTGGTCCGCGCATGCTCTGAGGACGCGCCCCGGGATGTGGTCTGGGCCTGCCGCCTTCCGGATGTCCACCCGCTTGAAGGCTCTGCGCACGTCAGCCTCTGAGATGTTCAGCAGGCTGGTCTCCTCAGGCAGCGCTGACTTCGGCGGGCTGCCGTTCACGTCGAACCGAGCAAAGAAGGTGTTTAGCTCGCCTGGGAGGGAGGTAGAGGAGTTCTCTACACCGCTGGTTCTCTCTCTGAAGTCCATGATTGTCTGCAGCCCCTTCCACACACCCCTCACGTCGTGGCTCTTGAATTTGTCCTCCACCCTGTTCTTGGAGAGCCGATGGTCTTGTGGAGGTCGTAGCGGGCTCTCGTATATTCCACCATATTCCCAGAGTCAAAGGCGGCGTTTACATGTGTGGAGTGCGGCGCGAACATCGCCATTAATCCATGGTTTCTGGTTGGGATAAATCCGAACCGACTTAGTAGGAACAAGTCATCTATGCATTTCTTGATGAACCTGGTGACTGAGGACGCGTACTCGCTGATGTTATTGTCCGACGCGACCCGGAACATGTTCCAATCCGAGATCACGTCATCAAAACAATCCTGCAGCATAGACTCCGATTGGTTCGACCAGCATTGGACCTCCTTCACAGCGATTGGTTGCTGCTTCAGTCTCTGCCTGTAGGCGGGGAGTAGTTGGATCGAGCGTGTGATCCGATTTGCCGAACGGTGGGCGGAGGAGGGACTTGTAGCCGTCCCGGAAGGGGGTGTAGCAGTGGTCGAGGATCCGCTCGCCCCGTGTGTTGCTTGTGATGTGTTGGTAGAACTTCGGGAGAACTTTCTTCAAGTTCGCCTTATTGAAGTCCCCCGCCACAATGAAAGCAGCCTCAGGGTGAGCCGACTCCTGTTCGCTGATAGCCCCATAAAGTTCCTTCAGCGCTATGTCCGTGTTGGCTTGAGGGGGAATGTGCACAGCAGTCACAGCTGTAAACTCCCGCGGTAGCCAGAATGGTCGGCACATAACATCAGGTACTCCAGGTCCGGGGAACAGAAAGACTTGAGGGTCTGCAAATGACTCTGGTTCCACCAAGATCTGTTTATCATGAGACATACCCCCCTCCACGATCTTTACCAGAGAGAGCCTTTGTTCTGTCCGCGCGGTGGACGGAAAATCCTGTCGGCTCGATGGCTGAGTCAGCAACCCCCTCCGACATCCATGTCTCCGTCAGGCAGATGATGCAGTTGTCCTTTGTTTCCCGGTGGAATTGAATACGAGCTTGTAGCTTGCATAACTTATTGTCCAGAGACTGTACATTAGCCAGCAGAATGGTGGGTAGTGGAGGTCGATTGGCACGACGTCGCAGCCTGACTAGCACGCCGGCTCGCTTCCCTCTCCGTCGGCGACGCCTGCGTGTGATCGCGCCTAAGATGGACGGAGATAGTCCAGCCACGACTCCGGGCGGGACGTCCGAGTCGAAAGACTTGAAAAACTCCGGTAGGCGGCGAGCGACTGTCGTTCTAATCTCCAGAAGTGTACAACTGTCGTAAGTGAACTTACTGCTAACTTCCTATGCAAGGATAATCGCAATTAAAAGAATAAATAACAAAAAACTGCGTCGGCTCACAGGAGCTCGCAACACGGCAGCCATCACGTACGGCGCCATCTTACAGGAGCTCAGCACGGATCTGAAAAAGAGGATCATTGACTTGAACAAGTCAGGAAAGTCACTTGGAGCAATTTCAAAGCAGCTACAGGTCCCAAGATCAACTGTGCAAACAATTGTTTGTAAGTATAAAGTGCATGGAACAGTTGTGTCACTGCCACGATCAGGAAGAAAACACAAGCTATCACCTGCTGCTGAGAGAAAATTGGTCAGGATGGTCAAGAGTCAACCGAGAACCACCAAAAAGCAGGTCTGCAATGAATTAGAAGCTGCTGGAACACAGGTGTCAGTGTCCACAGTCAAGCGTGTTTTACATCTTCATGGGCTGAGAGGCTGCCGTGCAAGAAGGAAGCCCTTGCTCCAGAAGCGGCACCTTAAGGCTCGACTGAAGTTTGCTGCTGATCACATGGACAAAGAAAAGGCCTTCTGGAGGAAAGTTCTGTGGTCAGATGAAGCAAAAATGGAGCTCTTTGGCCACAATGACCAGAAATATGTTTGGAGGAGAGAAGGTGAGGCCTTTAACCCCAAGAACACCATGCCTACTGTCAAGCATGGTGGTGGTAGTATTATGCTCTGGGCCTGTTTTGCTGCTAATGGAACTGGTGCTTTACAGAAAGTAAATGGAATAATGAAGAGGAGGATTACCTCCAATTCTTCAGGAGAACCTAAAATCATCAGCCAGAAGGTTGGGTCTTGGGCACAGTTGGGTGTTCCAACAGGACATTGACCCCAAACACACATCAAAAGTGGTAAAGGAATGGCTAAATCAGGCTAGAATTAAGGTTTTAGAATGGCCTTCCCAAAGTCCTGACTTAAACCCCATCGAGAACATGTGGACAGTGCTGAAGAAACAAGTTCATGTCAGAAAGCCAACAAATTTAGCTGAACTGCACCGATTCTGTCAAGAGGAGTGGTCAAAGATTCAACCAGAAGCTTGTGGATGGCGACCAAAAGCACCTAATTGAGGTGAAAATGGCCAAGGGACATGTAACCAAATATTAGCATTGCTGTATGGATATTTTTGACCCAGCAGATTTGGTCACATTTTCAGTAGACCCATAATAAATTCATAAAAGAACCAAACTTCATGAATGTTTTTTGTGACAAAGAAGTATGTGCTCCAATCACTCTATCACAGAAAAATAAGAGTTGTAGAAATTATTGGAAACTCTGGACTGCCATGACATACATGTTCTTTACAAGTGGATGTAAACTTTTGACCACAACTTACATACATACATACATACAGAGATTCCCCTTTTTCACTTTTTACTTTTTTACTTTTCCTTTTATTTTACTGTACTTAGTACTATATTACTAATTGTTTAGAGTTGTTTAGAATTTATGTTGAGAATACTGCAGGAGTGAATGAGGAGTAAGCATTCCATTGTACTTGTTACATATGGCAATAAAGAAATCTTGATCTTGAATCTACAAGTTGGGTTATTATAATGATTATTACTAAAGTGATGACTGCAACTTAAATGCAACCCTCCTCTGTCTCCCCCACCCCACCCACCCACCACATCTCTACCCTACCACCACCACCTCCACCCCCGCAGTGACGTCCAGCTGACGGAGGAGGCGGTGCGCCGCTACCTGATCCGCAAGCCCATGACCACCAAGGACCTGCTGAAGAAATTCCAGACCAAGCGCACGGGGCTGAGCAGCGAGCAGACGGTCAACGTGCTCGCGCAGATCCTCAAGCGGCTCAACCCCGAGCGCAAGAGCGTCAGCGACAAGATGCACTTCTACCTCACCGAGTGACCCCGCCCCCTGGCCCCGCCCCCCCGGAAGATGGAGGACAACCTCCTCCTTGCGCCCTCCATGCATGTGTGTGTGTGTGTGTGTGTGTGTGTGTGTGTGTGTGTGTGTGTAAAGGGGGATGTCCCAGCTCCCAAATGCTTTCTGGTAACCGTAGCGATGCCCCCCCCCGCCCCCCCTTGTTGTTTTTGTTGTTGTTGTTGTTCCGGCTGCTGGCAGGAAAAATATTCAAATTTGAAGAAGATACATTTTTACTGAATTGAACATCGTTTTTTTTGTGGGGATTTTTGTGTCGATTGTTTGTATTAAAAAAAATCAAACAAAACAAAAATCTATGATTGTGTGAACTTTTATTTCCTTGGACATTGTGATATTTTGTCAATCTAAATCTAGTTGCGTCTTGGACAACAAAAACTGTAGCCACTAACTCGGGAGCATTGCACCAAAAAGCTAACTTTTAAAAGCATAAGGTTGGCAGATATGCATCATCTCTCAGACCAAGTCTTTTTATTTTATTTTATGACCAAATCAATTTCATTTGATTAAACTTTTATGACTGATATATTCTGTGTGTGTGTGTGGGGGGGGGTGCGTGTGTGTGTGTATATTATGCTGCTCAGGTGTGTGTCTTACCACCACCCCCCCCCCACCACTACTAAAGTCCGCTCACGCCACCGGCTCTGACATGTCTGTCATTCCCGTGACCTGGGCCACATTCTCACGTGGCAACCATCATCTGCCCCGCCCATAGCAACGCCGCGGCAGACAGGGTGACTTTCACACTATAGTGCCCTGTGTGTGTGTGTGTGTGTGTTAACCAACAGCGGTTAAGGCGTGTGTGTGTGTGATGCATACCAATCTGATGGTGGCAGCGGCAGGGTGGTGGTAATAGGTGAAGCAATATACACACGCAACACACACAACACCACACACACCAGTGCACCACGTGATGTCGCCTGCACAAGCACACACGGGTGTGCAGAGAGACAAACGGAAAATGGAGAGGGTAGGAGAGAGAGAGAAAGTGTGTGTGTGTGTGTGTGACGGGGGGGGGGGGGGGGGGCAGGTCGGTGTCTGGGCGCTCTCTAGGCTGTCCAGGGTTATTCTACGCTCTGCTGAGAACCCACACACAAGTTCCTCTGGGCCCGCCTGGGACGCCTGCTGCATGACAACAACACACACACACACACCCACACCCCATATAGATGTGCACGCATAATATATATATATATATATATAATATAATGCCTGGAGGTCTGCTGCATGCCAGACAGACTTTCTGTCATACACATTCACACGCACCATAAACATGCACTCTCTCTAATGAACGTCAGGGAGGGCCTCATATTATAATGCAATATCAAGCAGCCAGCGTGATTTACAGTGGATCCTGTCCAGTACATTTCATTAGAGGGACGTTGGTCTGCGGGGAAGCCGTAGACGCACTGACTAGAGGACTATAGCATTGATTAAAGTTTACTGACCAAGCCAAGCTCCATATAGAAACGCTAAGAGCTGCTGGGGGCAGATTTTAATACTGTTTATACATTATATAAATGTAAGGGCGGGATAATTAAGAGCGAAAGTTTACGCACTGTGTATTATTTTCTGTCAATTTAATCCTACTTAACCTGGTTGCGTGTTTTATGCTCACATTATGTCTGCCCGTTGGGCACCCATATTGTATTGCTAACCGTCCTTGGGAGCATGGAGGAGGGATCCCTGCTCTCTGTTGGCCTTCCAAAGTCCTGACTTAAACCCCATCGAGAACATGTGGACAGTGCTGAAGAAACAAGTCCATGTCAGAAAGCCAACAAATTTAGCTGAACTGCACGGATTCTGTCAAGAGGAGTGGTCAAAGATTCAACCAGAAGCTTGTGGATGGCTACCAAAAGCACCTAATTGAGGTGAAAATGGCCAAGGGACATGTAACCAAATATTAGCATTGCTGTATGTATATTTTTGACCCAGCAGATTTGGTCACATTTTCAGTAGACCCATAATAAATTCATAAAAGAACCAAACTTCATGAATGTTTTTTGTGACAAAGAAGTATGTGCTCCAATCACTCTATCACAGAAAAATAAGAGTTGTAGAAATTATTGGAAACTCTGGACTGCCATGACATACATGTTCTTTACATGTAAACTTTTGGACCACAACTAATACATACATACAAAATCTCCCCTTAGAGATTTCCCCTTTTTCACTTTTTACTTTTTACCGTACTTATTAGGTACTATATTACTAATTGTTTAGAGTTGTTTAGAATTTATGTTGAGAATACTGCAGGAGTGAATGAGGAGTAAGCATTCCATTGTACTTGTTACATATGGCAATAAAGAAATCTTGAATCTACAAGTTGGGTTATTATAATGATTATTACTAAAGTGATGACTGCAACTTAAATGCAACCCTCCTCTGTCTCCACCCCCACCACCACCACATCTCTACCCTACCACCACCACCTCCACCCCCGCAGTGACGTCCAGCTGACGGAGGAGGCGGTGCGCCGTTACCTGATCCGCAAGCCCATGACCACCAAGGACCTGCTGAAGAAATTCCAGACCAAGCGCACGGGGCTGAGCAGCGAGCAGACGGTCAACGTGCTCGCGCAGATCCTCAAGCGGCTCAACCCCGAGCGCAAGAGCGTCAGCGACAAGATGCACTTCTACCTCACCGAGTGACCCCGCCCCCTGGCCCCGCCCCCCCGGAAGATGGAGGACAACCTCCTCCTTGCGCCCTCCATGCATGTGTGTGTGTGTTGTGTGTGTTGTGTGTGTGTGTGTGTGTGTGTAAAGGGGGATGTCCCAGCTCCCAAATGCTTTCTGGTAACCGTAGCCGATGCCCCCCCGCCCCCCTTGTTGTTTTTGTTGTTGTTGTTGTTGTTCCTGCTGCTGGCAGGAAAAAAATTCAAATTTGAAGAAGATACATTTTTACTGAATTGAACATCGGTCTTTTTTTGTGGGGATTTTTGTGTCGATTGTTTGTATTAAAAAAAAAATCAAACAAAACAAAAATCTATGATTGTGTGAACTTTTATTTCCTTGGACATTGTGATATTTTGTCAATCTAAATCTAGTTGCGTCTTGGACAACAAAACTCTGTAGCCACTAACCTCTGGAGCATTGCACCAAAAAGCTAACTTTTAAAAGCATATAGTTGGCAGATATGTATCATCTCTCAGACCATCAAGTCTTTTTATTTTTTTATTTTATGACCAAATCAATTTAATTTGATTCAACTTTTATGACTGATATATTCTGTGTGTGTGTGTGGGGGGGGGGTGCGTGTGTCGTGTGTGTGTGTATATTATGCTGCTCAGGTGTGTGTCTTACCGTGTACCACCCCCCCCCCCCCCCCCCCCGACTATAAAGTCCGCTCACGCCACCGGCTCTGACATGTCTGTCATTCCCGTGACCTGGGCCACATTCTCACGTGGCAACCATCATCTGCCCCGCCCATAGCAACGCCGCGGCAGACAGGGTGACTTTCACACTATAGTGCCCTGTGTGTTGTGTGTGTGTGTGTGTGTGTGTTAACCAACAGCGGTTAAGGCGTGTGTGTGTGTGATGCATACCAATCTGATGGTGGCAGCGGCAGGGTGGTGGTAATAGGTGAAGCAATATACACACGCAGACACACACACACACACACACACACACAAGGTGCACACGCGCCTGCACAAGCACACACGGGTGTGCAGAGAGACAAATGGAAAATGGAGAGGGTAGGAGAGAGAGAGAAAGTGTGTGTGTGTGTGTGTGTGTGTGTGTGTGTGACTGGGGGGGGGGGGGGGGCAGGTCGGTGTCTGGGCGCTCTCTAGGCTGTCAGGGTTATTCTACGCTCTGCTGAGAACCCAACACACAAGTTCCTCTGGGCCTCGCTGGGACGCCTGCTGCATGGCACACACACACACACACACACACACCCACACACCCATATAGATGTGCACGCATATATATATATATATATATATATATATAATGCCTGGAGGTCTGCTGCATGCCAGACAGACTTTCTGTCATACACATTCACACGCACCATAAACATGCACTCTCTCTAATGAACGTCAGGGAGGGCCTCATATTATAATGCAATATCAAGCAGCCAGCGTGATTTACAGTGGATCCTGTCCAGTACATTTAATTAGAGGGACGTTGGTCTGCGGGGAAGCCGTAGACGCACTGAACTAGAGGACTATAGCATTGATTAAAGTTTTACTGACCAAGCCCAAGCTCCATATAGAACAGCTAAGAGCTGCTGGGGGCAGATTTTAATACTGTTTATACATTATATAAATGTAAGGGCGGGATAATTAAGAGCGAAAGTTTACGCACTGTGTATTATTTTCTGTCATTTAATCCTACTTAACCTTGGTTGCGTGTTTTATGCTCACATTATGTCTGCCCGTTGGGCACCCATATTGTATTGCTAACCGTCCTTGGGAGCATGGAGGAGGGATCCCTGCTCTCTGTTCCTTCTCAAGGTCTCCTCCCTTGGGGTTTCACAGCGTTTACCCGTCCTCTGTCGAGGGCTTGGGTGTCTCATCAAGTGTTTTGAAACTGTAACCATGATCGGGGCTATGAATTCAATTTGACTCGAAGAAGTCCGGCCATATTCTTTGCATCTGCATTCATTGCCACTTGTAAATGGTAAATGGATTGCATTTATATCCAAAGCGCTTTATAGTATTGCCTCACATTCACCCGCTCATACACCGACGGCGGTGACAACAACCAACACGTCAGGAGCAGTTAGGGTTAGGTGGCGTCTTGCTCAGGGACACCTCGACACTTAGCTAGGCGGAGCCCGGGGATGGAACCAGCAACCTTCCATTTGCCAGACAACCGCTCTTACCTCCTGAGATACTGCCGCCCATATGTCCTTCAAATGTGTTTCGTTGATGATAATATGAATAATTTCTTCGTATCAGAACGCAATGCGGTGTTGTGCCAATTAGCTAGCGGACCGCTCTGTGTAAGTAGTTGCTTTGAGAAAGTCGAGTTGCGTTTACAAACCATAATCTGTGTTGTTTCTTCAAAGCGTAGGCAGTGTAACTTTCAAAGTTAAGTTCAATCGCTGCACTCGATGACGCAGAGATTGTAGGCAGATCGAAGAGGTAAGATAAATTATGGAAATTGCCTTCACAAACAACAAACAAACAAACTAACAAACTGGGTATAAGTGCAAATTTGCGTTTGTACTGTAAAGAAAATCATTGGAATGAATCAGGAAAGTGTAATCTGAAATCAGAGGACAAACTCCAATCGACTCTGGAACAAACATAGTTTTCATCTGCATGTGTGAAGCAGAAGACCTCTGTATAATTTAATCGTGCTTTGAAGAGCCCATGAAATGTTATATTTTTAAGCACAACTAACAGTTAATTAACAGTTAACTTCAGATCTTCATTTTACGAAGCGTGTTTATGTTTCTACTGGTGTTCATGTTGAGGTATACATTAGACATATACTGCATACACATGTTGTATAATATTGCGTATTACTGCCTCAACTAATGCTCATGAATGGTTAACTAATGTACTCTGATTGTTAAGTGTTACCTCTCTCTCTTTAAGGATATGATTATTAACCTCAGTGGACAACTCAAAGAAACATGTCTTATTCATGATTCCCAGAGAGAGTGTGTGTGTCTGTGTGTGTGTGTGTGTGTGACAGGTCAATGGAGTACAGAGGTGAGAAAGGTGAGGTAAATAACAGATGGGCTAAAGTAGAAGGGGGGGTTGGTGGTGGGGGCGGATTATAGGGAGAGAGAGGGAGAGAGAGAGGGAGAGAAAAAGGGAGATGAAGAAAAGGAATGTAAATTAAGTAGAAATATATGACATCGCTACCGAACAGACCAGGGGAAAAAAGTGGTAAATTTAAGCTTTTTTTTTGAACCTCACTTGACCTCCAGCACCAACAACAGACTCCCGCCCGCAACCTCAGACCTGCAGACACCAACCTGCTCACCCCCCCTCTCACCCGGTCTGGTCCAAGCACCGGACCTGGGTGGAGGGGGCGGGGGGGGGGGGGCTGCCGGGGGGCAGGGTCTTCTCCATCACTGCCCCCTCCTCCCTCTGGAACTCTCTCCCCCAACAGCTCAGACATTTGCCCTCACGGCCCTCCTGCAAAACTACACTCAAGACTCACCGATTTAGATCTGCTTTTAATCCATTGTTGTAATTAATATAATGTATTTGTATTTGTATTTTTTTACGCTGTTTTTACGCAACTTTGTTTCTTTGATATTTTTATTGCGTGTATTGGGTCTGTTGTTGTTTGTATCATGTAAAGTGCCTCTGAGTACCTGTTAAAGTGCCATATAAAATAAATGATATTAACAGAGGAGAGAGAGAGGAGAGGAGAGAGAGAGAGAGAGATGAACAGAGAGAGAGAGAGAGAGAGAGAGAGAGAGAGAGAGAGAGGAAGAGAGAGAGAGAGAGAGATACAGAACATGGCTTCATTGCAGAGTCATGGAGAAATGGAAGAGGGATGGGAAAATGTCGGTCAGAAAGCCACGAAACAAATGGAATGTTTCTTAATGCTTATGCTTGGGATCAAAATGTGTGTTTTACCTTTTTACTAACACTGAATCCTAATGAATCGTCACTCACAACCACGTGTTGAATATCTGTAGAAAACCACCCTGGTCAGTGCTTTGGAAAGAACAGAGTATGTCTGTGTGTGTGTTTACTACAACACACAATCTGTAGCGTGCGGGGACTGAAGTCTTCTGAGAGCGTTCACGTGTGAATACATCTGATCTCAATATGAAGCATTAAATGTTGAAACAGCCAACGGGGTGACCGAAACCAGACGACAACAGTCTGAGGCCACAGTCCTGGCTACGCGTTGTTTGCATTCAACAGATGTCCAATCTAAAACATCAGAGATAATGATGCAGAAACTAAATATAAAAAAAAATATAAAAATAAAATATAAATTAAATAGATGCGAGGGTATTTCATTCCTCGCTGTGAGGTACTGGGTTCGATCCCCAATGTCTGCAGGCTCACCTTTGGCTAAACGTGACTAAATAGTGTGTAACACCGCTCCTATATGCAGCCTACTCCTGGACCACCAATGTATTTTATATTTATGGTATAGGTCATACATATGTTGTACTGTGGGCACTCACAGTGGGTGTTCTGTGTGTGTGTGTGTGTGTGTGTGTGTGTGTGTGTGTGTGTGTGTGTGTGTGTGTGTGTGTGTGTGCGCACTTCCAAGCGGGGGCCGACGGTGCTGTCAGTGTGATCACACACTCCCATGTTCCTGTGAAACATGGTGTTCATCCCGCACCGCGGGCCCGAGCATAGCATGCTACCGGGATCCTCCCTGTCCTTCCTCCCCTCCCCTCCCCTGTCCTCTCCTCTCCTCTCCTCTCCCTCTTCCTCTTCCTCTTCCTCTCCCTCTCCTCCCCATCCTACCTCTCCTCTCCTCTCCTCTCATCTCCTCCCCTCTCCTCTCCTCTCCTCTCCTCTCCCTCTCCTCTCCTCCCCATCCTACCTCTCCTCTCCTCTCCTCCTCTCCCCATCCTACCTCTCCTCTCCTCCCCTCTCATCTCCTCCCCTCTCATCTCCTCTCCTCTCCTCTCCTCTCTCTTCATCACTCACTCACTGAGTGACAGCGCCCACTGTGTATTTGGATTTCCTCTCCTTTGTGTGTCTCTCTCGCCGTCACTTAAACTTGATTGACCTCTCCACCGCTGCTGTTGTTTCTTCTGCTATTCTTTCATTCTTTCGGCATCACTCATCCGCTGTTTCTCCACCTGTCCTTCCTGTCCTCCTCACTCCCTAAGGAGGAGGACACTTGTTAGTGTCCTCTGTAGCCTCCTAGGCCGGTGCTCGCTCCCTCTCCATCACCACCCAAACACCTTCACACCTTCCATTGACTTTCTGTACGCCGCTCTTCCCCTGTCCTCTCTCATCTCCGTCACCCCAACCCCCCTTCTCTTTCTTGATCCATCCCTCTCTCTCTCTATCCATCCCTCTCTCTCTCTCTCTCTCTCTCTATCTCTCTCTTCCCCCCCTCTCTCTCTATCTCCCACTCTCCCCCTTATCTCTATCTTGAACTCGCACTCTCACCATTTTTCTCTCTCTGTCTCTTTCTCTCTCTTTCTCTCTCTCTCTCTCTCTCTCCTCCCACAGTTTTCTCCCCCCTCTCTCTCCCCTCCCTCTCTCTTGCACTCCCGCCTCTCCCCCTACTTGAGGCTCGCTTGGCAGTTCCCCCCCTCAGGCGGGGTGAGACCGGGGAGGAGGATTTCTTGGACTTTGACAGGGAGCAGAAGACCGGAAGGCCATACTGTATATATAAAGGAGATGAAGATACAACAAGCAGACGCCGCGTCACACAGCACAGGTCCTGTCCATCCTCGGGGGACAACCTGCACGGCTCCCCCGTCAGGTCCAGTCGGATGACTTCTCTCTCAAGCCCGGGCTTACACTGGACTGCAACCACAGCATGTCCTACTCAACACCACCACCACCAACACCACCAACACCACCACCACCACTGGGACAGCAACAATAACTGAGATGTCATGCAGTAGAATCAGAAATTGGACCCTATGAGAGACTGTGTGTGTGTGCGTGTGTGCGTGTGCGTGTGTGTGTGTGTGTGTGGCGTGTGTGTGTGTGCATGTACATACACTATGTGGCACTAGCTGTGGCACTCAAATGGGGGTACTTTGAAGGATTGCAGGGGGAACTTGGAGCATTTCTTAAAACACGGAGAAAGAACGAGCCTTCGGAAAAGATACAGCTAAGACATAAACACAGACATCTCTGTTATGTCATGTCAGTAAGCCGACCAGGGTTTTTTTTTTATTTATTTTAAGACAAAACTTTCCCCGCATTTCAGATAACATCCCAAGATGTTATGTGAACAATCTGACAAATATTTTCCCTGTGTGTGTGTGTGTGTGTGTGCCGGTGAAAGGGGGTACTCGGGCCGCCGTGAACGACATCTGATATTTTCTAGGGGGTACGTGACTAAGAATTGTTGGAGAACCACCGCACTAATGGATCAACTCAAACCACCAGGGGGCGGGGGGCTGGAGGTGTAACCGTGACAACGGAGCTCTGAATCAATAGGTCTCAAGCAGTGGCGACAATGAGGAGCTTAATGTGGAGTTAGCCAGCGCTCGCTAATTGGTTTCCCGTGCGGCGCTGAAGCCTAATCTAGCCTAGCCGTAGCCGCCTAACCCTAGCGTTAGCCGCTAAACCCGTGGGCATAGCTGCCAGCTCTCCTTGTTCTCCTCCCCGCCGTTTGCGTTCAGAGTTCAAACAATTTCAACTTTGACCCCCCCCCCCCCCCCCGGTTGGCTTTGACCCCTCAAAGGTCATCCAATCAGATTCCAAAAACACATTGTCAGACTTTTTTGTGTTTCCTCACATTACAAACTGGCTTTCTGTGGACTTAACCTCTCTGTTGGCTTGTGAGACTGTGACATGATGAATTAGGTGTGTGTGTGTGTGTGTGTGTGTGTGTGTGTGTGGTGTGTTTGTGTGTATACATATAACATACAGACACTCATATTGGAGTGTGTGTGTGTGTGTATATATACTGTATATACATACACCCATAGTGGGGTGTGTGTGTGTGTGTGTGTGTGTGTATTCAGTACACGCACACACCCATATTGGGGTGTGTGTGTGTGTATACTGTATATACATACACACACACCCATGCTGGTGTGTGTGTGTGTACTCCTGTGTGACTCATTCCGCAGGTGATTGGTCATGCGGACGCTGCCGCCTCTCTGCTCTGCTCCACCATGACAGCAGCCTAATGGGTGTAAACCATTGTTCGGTGTAAACCAATCGGTGGACTGCTAACAGGAGCCGGGGTTCTCTCTCTCTCTCTTCTCTCTCGATATGAATAAATTGGTTGTCAGAGACGCAGGCGGCGCTGGCTGAGGTCAGCTCAAACAGCAGCGGAACGGGTGCGTCGTTCACCGCGGACAGCGACACTACTGCCGCCATCACCACAGATATGATGCAGGGGGCTGCGCTGTAAATATGCTGCCCTCTCTCTCTCTCTCTCTCTCTCTCTCTCTCTCTCTCTATCTTGCACTCTCACCCCCCCCCCCCCCTCTCTTCCATCTTTGCGTCCGTTAAGCCATGCTTCGGGTTCCAGTGCAGATGTCCGACACATTCATCGGCGGTCGTCCCAATTCAAATAGTTTTGTCTGTTGACTCATTCTCTGAACATTGGACCGCCACCACCACAAGTGGTGTAGAATTTGCATGCATAGCAGTCATCTCATTATAACGACGGTCACGCCTCTCTCGGTAACCTCTGGAAAGTTGTCGGGAGGCGGCGAGCTTTGTCTGTTTCCATCAACATTCCCCCCCCCCCCCCCCCCATCCCCCACCCCCCCACCTGTGTTGCATAATCCACAGATCTATTCCCTTTAAGTTGATGAACTGGCCCATTAACGCGGTTTGTATCGCGCTTGCTTCAGCTACCCCCCCTCCCTCCCACCTCTTCCCAACCCCTCCTCCCCCTCCTCCCCTCCCCTCTCCCTCCCCCTCCCCCTCCGCACGAACACTTGTGTCAAATGAATATTTAATACGCCGGCCGGAGCCGTTTGTGTAATGTTCATATGCACACGTATGCACACAAGGTCGAGCACTGATAGCACCGCTCGCGCTCTCCCTCTCAAGTCCTAAGTCCAGTATCTGTGCTCGGCTTTGATTCCCCCGCATGAAATAAATATGGTTCTGTGATGATCTCTGGAGAGACACACACACACACACACACACACACACACACACATTCTACACACTCTGTAGGATCCACGGGGTTAGCATGTGTTCTTATGAAAGATTCAGATTTCCGCTTGGATGGCTGCTCGTCTGTCTCCATGTGAAGGGGGAGGAGGGACAGTGTGGTGCACAGTAGCAGGTTAACTGAGGGGCTATTGTTTCTTTTTGACTGTCCCCTGGTGAGGGGCTTATAAGGGGTCTCCTGGAGGGGCTAGGTTGTTGTTGTTGTGTGTTTGTTGTTGGGGGCTCTGTTTTCTTCCCATTGTGTGCTAATGAGTGCCTCGGTGGGCCCGGTGGAGCCCCTGGTCTGCTGGAGCGTTCCTGGTCTGGTGGAGCATTCCTCATCTGGTGGAGCCCCCCTGGTCTGGTGGAGCGTTCCTGGTCTGGTGGAGCCCCTGGTCTGGTGGAGCGTTCCTGGTCTGGTGGAGCTCCTGGTCTGGTGGAGACTTCCTGGTCTGGTGGAGCGTTCCTGGTCTGGTGGAGCGTTCCTGGTCTGGTGGAGACCCCCTGGTCTGGTGGAGCGTTCCTGGTCTGGTGGAGCCCCCTGGTCTGGTGGAGCGTTCCTGGTCTGGTGGAGCCCCTGGTCTGGTGGAGTCTTCCTGGACTGGTGGAGCCCCCCAGTCTGGTGGAACCCCCAGGTCTGGTGGAACCCCCAGGTCTGGTGGAGACCCCGGTCTGGCCATGGCCTGTGATTCTGCCAATACAAAGGTTGCTTGCTGTTTTACAAACCTAAGGTGTGCAGATATTCTCTTAAATCGAAGAGGGGACATGGGACAAATTGAGTTGAAGCGATTTGGATAAAAGCGTTAAATAAGCAACCACCGAGTCAATCGGCGACCTTTGCTTCTTCATCGCTGCTTATATCGCCACATAAGACGACGCCGCTAGGCTGGGTGTACCCGAGCCCATGCCAACCGGCGCGGCGCCAGGCAGGCCCGGCACTTAACGCGCTTCTGACCCACTTCTCAGAGACGCTAAGCGTGTGTTGTGTTTTTTTTGTGGGGGTGAATTTGGCCGTGAAAGCGTGATTGTCTTTTTTGCACATCGGCGGAAGAGCGACGCTCCGACGAAGACGCTCCCGACAAAATGTCCGCCGAAGCCGAAGCCAAGGGAAGCTACCTATCGTGATTTACACGCTGGCTCGCAGCCCCCTCGGAAAATGTGATTCCATATTTATCGCAAACAATGAAGCGATGCGCCGCGTGCGTGCTGCCGCGCCTTGTCAACGTACTTAATTGTGTGAGAAGCCGTGGGCTGTAATTCTGCGTGGGGTTTATGATACACAAGATGGAAGTGGGGGGGGAGGGGGGAGAGAAGAAACATGAGACAGGAGATGGGAGAGAGGAGAGAGGAGAGAGGAGGAGGGCGTAAGGAGAGGAGAGGAGGAGACGAAAGTGGTGGAGATCAGTGGACATCGAAGAGGGGGAGAGAGGAGACAGGAGAGAGGAGGAGAAGAGGCAGGAGATGGGAGAGAGGAAAGGAGAGGAGAGGGAGGGAGAAAAGGACGAGAGGAGGGGAGAGGGAGGCAGAGAAGTGGGGAGGGAGAGAAGCAAGAAAAATGAGGGAGAGGGTGGGGGGGGGAGAGGAAACATGTGACAGGAGACAGGGGAGAGGAGGAGGAGGACATAAGGAGAGGAGAGGAGGAGAGGAAAGTGGAGGAAAACAGTGGACATGAGTCTGGGAGGAAGAGGGGGGAGAGAGGAGACAGGAGAGGGGAGGAGGAACGGTGGCAGGAGAGAGGAGGGGAGAGGAGGCAGGAGAGAGGAGGAGAGGAAAGGACATAAGGAGAGGAGAGGAGAGGGAGGTGGAGAACGGTGACTTGACTTGAGGGAAGGAGAGGAGGAGGCAAAAAAAGGGAGAAAAGCAGGGGAGTGGGGGGGGGGGGGGGGGGGGGAGAGAGAGGAGTGAGAGCTGTACTGTGGTCTACATGAGCATGTGACATCATCTCATTTGACTTGCGTGTGCGTGTGTGTTGACGTCGGTGTGTAAAAAAAAACAATGCGGGACGTGGATGTGGGGGTCCCAATTCCTACACACTAATTGCCCGACTGATGGGCTGAACTCCGGTGCCGGTGCCACAAAGACAGAGAGCACAGTCAGCAAAATGTCCCCGCCTGCCTCTTCCGACTCTCGCCTCCCAACCCAAACCTCAATTATTCACATCTTATGAATAACGCACCTCACCCCGAGCTGGCAAGTGGTGGTATTTCTGTACACGGGACCCTTAAATTAGTCATAACGTGCTCACAATGGCAAAGGGGGGGGGGGGGGGAACATACAATTTTCATATACCTCCTTATCCGTTTGTTTGTTGTTAATTCTTATAAGCACCCGGGTGTCAATATCGACATATACAGGGACCTAAATCCTGAGGTCCTGTGTGTGTGTGCCTGTGTGTGTGTGTGTCTGTGTGTGTCTGCGTGTGGGTGTGTATGCGTCAGAACACACTGAACCCATATGGGCTCGGACACCGTCACGGCTGTGTGTGTCTGTGTCTGTGTGTGTGTGTGTGTGCGTCGTGTGTGGGTGTGTGTGTGTTGTGTGTGCGTGTGTGTGTTATACGTCAGAACACACTGAACCATATGGGCTCGGGACACCGTCACGGCGTGTGTGTCTGTGGGTTGTGTGTGGGTGTGTGTGCGTCAGTGGTATTTGGTTGGCGTCGTTGTGGTGTGTGTTGCGTCGGTTGTGTGTTGTGTGTGCGTTGTGTGTGTTGTGTGTGTGTGTGTGGTGTGTGTTTTGCATGCGTGCGTGGTGCGTGCGTGCGTGCGTGCGTGGCGTGTGTGTGTTGTCTGTGGCTGTGCTTCACACATAATGGACTGGAAGTTATGGTTAATTGATAGGAAATCTCTGCGCACACACACACACACACACACACACACACATGCAGACACACAATAAGCTGATGAAGACTTTGCGTATCTGTCGGAGGAGACATGTTTTAATTATGAGGTGAATCTGCAAATAAGAACAAACACAAACACAATCCTGGCAATGTCTCCGTTCACTGCAACACGTCGAGTGATGAACATACTGGAGCCTACTGGAGATTGTCATGGAGTCACGGTGACTTGGCTTTTATAACACACCTACCACACCTTGGACCCGACACTGTGCACTGTGCCATTGATTTGGATTGGAGACAGAAGTGATTGGCAGAGAGCTCATTTATAAAAGCTACCCAATTAATAATCTATTTGGTAGATTCAGCACCACGGACAGCGGCTACAGCCCGCGTCCCCAGCAGAAAAGTCTGGGCGTTTGGGCGTGTGTGTGTGTGTGTGTGTGTCTGTCTGTGTGTGTCTGTGTGTGTGTGTATACTTGGTGCGATCAACATGACCTGTCTAGATGGCTTCCTGACTCTCCTGCCGTTTCCTCTCTGCTTATTCTAGGGCTTATATTCTCTGCGCCCACCAACCCCTCACCGCTCCGTCGTTCCTCGGCGTTGTCTGCGCTCCGTTCCGTTCCGTTCCGTTCCGTTCCCGCGGTACTTCGGCGGCAGTTCCCTGAGCGCGTTTTAGTTTAGTCTTTGGGGCTCTCGATGCTGCGCAGCTGTGTGTTCGCCCGTCCGCTCCAATGAGATCCTCTCTCTCTCTCTCTCTCTCTCTCTCTCTCTCTCTCTCTCTCTCTCTCTCTCTCTCTCTCTCTTTGTTGTCTCATAACTAATAAACTCCATGTGTCAGTATAATTACCGCCATATCCGCCATCTATCATTCACTATTTCCCTAGGGTGCCGTGTGCGCATTACCGTAATTACGAGAACAGGAATGTCTATACGTCCAGCAGTCCGTCTCCAAGTAACACTAAATCTGTAACGGCGCACATTAGTGCTCTCTCCCTCCCCCTCCCCCTCTCCCTCTCTCTCTCTCGCTCTCTCCCTCCCCCTCCCTCTCTCTCTCTCTCTCTCTCTCTCTCTCTCTCTCCTCTCTCTCTCTCTCTCTCTCTCTCTCTCTCTCTCTCTCTCTCTCTCTCTCTCCTTTCTCTGTCTCTCTCATCCTATCTCGCTCTCTCATCCCCTCTCCCCCCCTCTCTCTCTTGCTATCTCTCTCCCCCCTCTCTTTTTTCTCTCTCTCTCTTCTCTCTCTCTCTCTCTCTCTCTCTCTCTCTCTCTCTCTCTCTCTCTCTCTCCTCTCTCTCTCTCCTCCCCCTCCTCCCTCTCTCTCCTCTCTCTCTCTCCCCCCCTTCTCTCTCTCTCACCTCTCTCTCTCTCCTCTCGTCTCTCTCTCTCTCCTCCTCTCTCTCTCTCTCTCTCTCTCTCTCTCTCTCTCTCTCTCTCTCTCTCTCTCTCTCATTCTCTCTCTCTCTCTCTCTCTCTCTCTCTCTCCTCTCTCTCTCTCTCTCTCTCTCTCTCTCTCTCTCTCTCTCTCTCTCTCTCTCCCACCCTCTCTCTCCCTCTCTCTCTCTCTCTTTTCACCCCCCTCTCTCTCTCTTTCTCTCCCCCCATCTCTCTCTCTCTCTCCTCAGAACTCCGTGGCTTTCGCGGAGCTCCGACCAAATTAGGTTTTTGCCGCGCTGCGTGCACTGAGCCTTTCGGAGTACAGTTGGCTGCGATACAAAACGAGGGATTTTTTTTTGGAGGATCTTCGGGATCAGCACTTCATTTCTAAAATCTAAACATTTTCTTTTGCCTTGGAAAAGATTGGAAGAGATTTGGGCGGGCTATTTGGTGGTGTGCTTATTTGGAATAGAGGCTTCATTCCTTCCTTCCTTCCTTGCCTGCTTGCTTCCAATCCCCCCCCCCCCCCCCCCCCCACCCCCCCCCACCCCCCTCGGGTGTGGTGGATTATTTGGCCAGGGAG
>PIJE02001575.1:56313-61313 GCA_002895965.2 Coryphaenoides rupestris | reverse complement strand
GTGTGTGTGTGTGTGTTACGATAACACACTTAATCCAGGTGCTCTCATTCGTTTGTACTTTGGATTCACAGGTGTGACAAATGGCACACACACACACCCATACACACACACACACACACACACACACACACACACACACACACACACACACACACACACACACACACACAACAACAAAAACACACACAGAGTGTATAATCTCTGTTGACAACCCCCCAGCCAGCTAATCACACAGCATGCTAATTATGACAGTATGGATGCTGTACTGTGACGGCTGTGCGCTCGCTAGCCGTGTGCTCCGTGTGTGTGTGTGTGTGTGTGTGTTTAAGTCGCCGTGTTCGTTTGTCCACACGTGAACACGCGTGTCGTTGGCGGTCGTTGTCGTAAGTCGACTATATCGTGAATTCCAGAGCGACGGCTGTTTAACAATCCCCCCTCACGGTGTCGCTTGGGCGTGTTTCCTTTGCGGGGAAAATGGCGGAGAGCACATTAAGATGCAGCGGAGGTGATCTGCACTCAAGGCTGATGGAGAATGTCGTTTGTTGTCTTTTTTTGGTTTGGTTTGTTGCAGTCTTCCTGTGGTTCCCGTGCACACAGGGACAGGAACAGCTCTTGAAACGATCTTCGATTAAAAATGAAATATGAAATGAACGACATTTTATTCGCGGTCCAGTGTCGTTTCTGATGCAGAGACCATATATCTATGGCTCTCTCTCTTTGGCTCAATTTCTCTCAGCTGTTCGAGTCACGTATTCCTTTGTCTCCACCTCCATCTCCTCCGGGCGACCAGGTGAGGCTGCTTAAACCGGCCACCCAACCACACACACACACACACACACACACACACACACACACACACACACACACAGGTTTTTTTCTCCTGGAAGCCTAATGAAGAGATAGAGCTGTTCATACAACTCCAGCGCCTTTATCCTTTATCGTGCGTCGGGTCGGAACGGCAGAAGTCAGCCGCCATTGCTTTTCCCGAGTTGCGGTTGGATAGTTTTCACAAAGGGAGCTCGTTGGTGCAGCGCTTAGAAGAGGCGGGGGGGGGGGGGGGGGGATACATGTATTCAGCTGGGGGTTCTAGTACGTATACTTATCTATAGACTGCAGCCTTCTCTGTCTTGTCTGTCTCTCCCACCGCCTCTATACGTCTCCCTCGTTGCCTTCCACCCCCCAATTCAATTGTCAAATTCCTTTATTTCCCGTCCGTCTCTCTCCCTCTGTTTTTTTTTTTTGGTTCCTTTTTCACTGCCGTCCGTCGTTTAAGCGACCGACCGCTCAGGTGTGTTATTTTATTTTGGCTTATCGCCGTCACCAGGAAGGGTCCCTCTGTCCGTCCACCGCAAAGTTTGCGTGTGCGTCGGCGTGTCGAGCGTGTGTGTGTGTGTGTGTGTGTGTGTGTGTGTGTGTGTGTGTGTGTGTTCGCAATGGCTGCCCAGCTGTCACACAAGACTCACTCGACGACAGGCGACAGGCGCCGTCCTTCATGTTTCAAAAATGGCAGGAAAATTCCTCCTTTTTTATTTGTATATAAAACAGTCTCCGTAAAAAAAAAAAAAGACGTTATTCTTACACGGCTACAAGGCTCTTCTTTGAAACGCATTGAAATGCAATCTGGTCGTCTCTGAAAGCGCCATTGCTGTCGCTGTCCTCGCCCGGTGCCCACGACCTGTCACTCACCGCGCCGTCTACCTTTTTTGTTCATTTTTACTTTCAACGTTTCCGCAGCGGCTTTTGTCCGACGCCGCTTTCGGTGTGTTCAGATATGATACGCCATTTAAGGAGCAGGGAGGACCTTATTATGGGGGGTTTTTTTTCTTGCTCCAGGAGGACACTACAATACCAGGTCTATCCAACCGGCGGCCCGGTTGGATAGACCTGGTATTGTAGTGTCCTCCTGGAGCAAGATTTATTATTTATTTGACCATAAACAGAATCAGAATAAATGTCCGCTGGAAACAAAGCACGTTTCTGAGCAAGAATGAGAGCCGGTTCCATTTCCTCCCATAGGAAACCGCCCCTACGCCCCCCACCCACCGCCCCACCTACACCCCGCCCCGCCCCCTACGCCCCTACGTCCCGCCCCCTACGCCCCTAGTAAATAACTGCCCTATTTTGTATGTGAGAGAAACAAATTGTGAGGAAACACTTTGTTACGCACGCCATTCAGCGTACTTATTGTAGGCTATATCTATTTCCATGCTGTGTGTGTTTGATGTGCCATATTTACTCTTCGTTTTTTTTTTTCCCGCCGCCACGCGTCCCTCGAGTTTCAATTTCAATAATCTGGCCCTCGGAGAAAGTATTCGAGTCGCCACACGACGCTCCCCCTGTCCTGCCCTCATTTATTCAGAGTGCGTCTCTGAGGCTGCTGGCCAAGCTGTCCAAAAACCTACATTTTTCATATTTGCCCTCAATTTGAAAAACTTGTTATTTTCTTCTTCCCTCCCCCGAAGCGTCTTTTAAGTAAGTTTGTTTCCCTGGTGGCATTCACAACACACACACACACACACACACACACACACACATCACACACACATCACACACACACAGATACACACACATACACACACACACACACACACTGATGAAGATGAGGACATGATTAAGGTGATGATGGTGGTGATGATGATGATGGGCTGCATTTCATTCCCTCTCTTCCTCAGCCCGCATCTCTCTCTCTCTCTCTCTCTCTCTCTCTCTCTCTCTCTCTCTCTCTCTCTCTCCCTCTGTCCCTGTCCGGTCCACAAAGTCCCCTCAAAATAAATTCCAAAGAAGAATTCCCGAGTCAGCATGCGCATGGAACTAAGTGCGGTCCTGAAGGGCTTGAATCGGGCTAAATAAAACAGCTTGACCCGGCATAACCTAATGTGTGCGAGTGTGTGTGTGTGTGTGTGTGTGTGTGTGTGTGTGTGTGTGTGTGTGTGTGTGTGTGGTGTTCCTACAGTTTGACTGGCTCCAAACGGATGTAAATGTCAGAGGCTTTTAGAGCCAGACAACAGGGGACGTATTCCAGACGGCCCAGCGCCTTTTCCTTGCTCCTGTGCGCGTTCCCTCTCCGTGTCGGTGTGTAAATATCAGGTTGGAGTCGAGGCTACACAACGTCGTCGAAACAACTCTTTGCTTCTTCTGTCTGGGTAAGCAAAAGAAATCGCAGGGCAGGACCGAAAATGACTTACAAATAAAGTGAACTTGTGTGTGTGTGTGTGTGTGGTGCTGTGTGTGTGTGTGTGTGTGTGTGTGTGTGTGTGTGTGTGTGTGTGTGTGTGTGCAGTGTGTGTGTGTGTGTGTGGGTCCAGCCCCGCCCTGTCTGTCTGTCATTCAACAAGCATAAACCTGTCGCACAGTGCACAGTGCTGTCTCGGTGTGTGCGTGTGTTCCGTCCCCGAGCATGCATGTGTGTGTGTGTGTGTGTGTGTGTGTGTGTGTGTGTGTGTGTGTGTGTGCGTGCGTGTGCGTGTGTGTGTGCATGTGTGTCCTATTAGACAGTGTGCGCTGGGGAGAGTCGGTCTGCAGGAATCTAATTACCCGCGAGCTGCAGGCAGAAGAAGACATTGTACCTTGAGTGTGTCAGCACGTCCTGCCCAGTGTGCACGACGCGCATGCTCGTGCACGGTGCGCGCGTGTGTGTGTGTGTGTGTGTGTGTGTGTGTGTGTGTGAGTCACTGTGCTGTTGCTCTTGCTATTACATGCAAGATTTGCTTTGGAGTGTGTGTGTGCAGATATGTAATGTGTGCGTGCATGTGTGTGTTGTGTGTGTATATTTGTGTGGTGTGTGTGTGTGTTGGTGTGTGTGTGCATGTGTGCGTGTGTGTGTGTGTGCATGTGTGTGTGTGTTTTGGGGACCCTAATAGTACATCTGCACTGCTGATGTGGAAGTGGTAGTCAGGTGGGTGGATTAGTTCTCTCTTCTTCCTAGATTGACCAACAAGGGGACGAGCGAGACCTTCATCCATTTGTTTCTATGGAAGAGTGCCAGTGTGTGTGCGTGTGTGTGTGTGTGGGGTGGGGGTGTATGTGTGTGTGTGTGTGTGTGTGCGTGGTGATGTCGATATAAGAATGCATGCTGCTGCTATTACATGCAAGGTTTGCTTTGGAGTGTGTGTGTGTGTGTGTGTATGTGCAGGTGTGTGTATGTGGTTGTCTGTTGAGCATGTGTGTGTTTGTGTGTGGGTGTCTGTGTGTGTGCAGGTGTGTGTGTGCAGGTGTGTGTGTGTGTGTGTGTAGCAGTGATTGATAGACTCTGGTGTCCAGGGCTGATGAATCACAGGGGAGGGGATGGGGAATCTGCAGCCAGCTCCCCCCAGGATCATCACCATCAACCACCACAATTGCCCCATATGTCACCCCCGCCATCTCCACAAAACACACCACACACACACACACACACACACACACACACACACACACACACACACACACACACACACATATGCTCACACAGACACACACACCACACACACCACACACAAACACTCCAAAGCAAACCTTGCATGTAATAGCAGCAGCATGCATTCTTATATCGACATCACCACGCACACACACACACACACATACACCCCCACCACACACACACACACACACACACACACACATACCTGATCCAAGCATATACAGTATATATATATATATATGGTACGTGCAGGTACACACACACACACACACAAAGCTATATACGGTTGTGGTCAAAAGTTTACATACACTTGTAAAGAACATGTATGTCATGGCAGTCCAGAGTTTCCAATAATTTCTACAACTCTTATTTTTCTGTGAAGTTTGGTTCTTTTATGAATTTGTTATGAGTCTACTGAAAATGTGACCAAATCTGCTGGGTCAAAAATATACATACAGCAACATGAATGATCAGTTTAGGTGATGTAGGAAGTTGTGTCAATCAAATTATCTTTGTGGCCTCTTAACTTCTTGTGAGTGATTATGATTGACTACAGCTGGTGACTTCTCTGATTCCCATTTAAATATGACTCATTTGATAC
>PIJE02001575.1:36313-46313 GCA_002895965.2 Coryphaenoides rupestris | reverse complement strand
CCCACACAACACCTCCGGTAATCGATTAGCAGTGTGTTTAGCCTGCAGTCCGGCCGACACAGATCAATAGCCTAGGAGCTGGGTTGGGTTCCAGGCAGAAGGCCAGTGTGTCTCTGGATCCCAGCAGTGTGTGTCTCTCTCTCTCTCTCTCTCTCTCTCTCTCTCTCAACAAAAGGTCAGCACCTTCGCACCAGTAACAGAACACTTGAGATATTGGTGGATTAGATCGGGGAGGATCTCGAGGACTGTGACCCTCGGTGGAGATAAACTGGATATATACTACGTTTATTCGTTTATAACCTTTTTAAAGATGTGTGTTAAATGTGTGAGAGCTCTATCCACTTTATATTGTGTGCCTTATATAGGATATCTCATCATAATTCAGTTATTATTGTATTGTACAACACAGGCTTATGAGACAGTAAATTATTTGGCATTGGCCTTGCTGCAGAAGAATTGAGTTGAATTTATGAGATAACGACTGTCGTGGAAAATATGAGCTACAAATAAAGCTTCATTCCAACATACCATACAGGCCTTGCTGATTAAATACGCCTTTGTATAAATTCCCTCTTTGCGCCGACAGATTGCTCCGCCTTCCGCTCTCCAATTGAAAGGTGTTAAGTTAGTTAGCGTTCGCATTTTTCCGTCGCGGCCACAAAATCTGATTCGGAGGCCGCGCCGATTGCTAATGCCTTCGATTTTCTCCGCCACCGCTCGCTCGCCCCGATCGACTCCCCCCCCCGCTTGCCGGCTGTATTGCTTGTTTTTTTTCGTATTGTTATGTTTCTTTGGATGAGCGGTTCTCGGGGGGGGGGGGGGCGGGCGCAGTTTTGCCGAGGACCCCGAGGAAGTGCGGCGGTGGTCGAGCACCGGGTTGATGTTTTTCGGGCGATCGGTTCTCGACAAAGCTGTGCTGAGTGAGCGGCGGGAATGCCGGAGGCCGCTTCGACAATCTGCACGCTTCGACCGTTGTGTGTGCATGACTACTAGCACAGAACCAGAACCGAGACTCGGGGCGGCGGTAGCTCAGGAGGTATAAGAGCGGTTGTCTGGCAACAGGAAGGTCGCTGGTTCGATCCCCGGGCTCCTCCCCCTCCTAGCTAAGTGTCGAGGTGTCCCTGAGCAAGACGCCACCTAACCCTAACTGCTCCTGACGTGTTGGTTGTTACCTTGCATGGTTGATAACGCCGTCAGTGTATGAATGGTTGAATGTGAGGCAATACTGTAAATCCATTTACGATTTACTCCATCTATGTGGTAGGAAGTTCAAGGAGTTATGAATAAATATGTCTTAATTGGAACTGGCTCTGAAAAATGGAACTGAAAGTGGGGGAAAAAATGTACGCAAATGAAATGGGCAGAACAGCTCCATGGAGCGAAACAGGAGCAACACTATCTCATCATAAATTCAGTTATTATTGTATTGTACAACACAGGCTTATGAGACAGTAAATTATTTGGCATTGGCCTTGCTGCAGAAGAATTGAGTTGAATTTATGAGATAACGACTGTCGTGGAAAATATGAGCTACAAATAAAGCTTCATTCCAACATACCATACAGGCCTTGCTGATTAAATACGCCTTTGTATAAATTCCCTCTTTGCGCCGACAGATTGCTCCGCCTTCCGCTCTCCAATTGAAAGGTGTTAAGTTAGTTAGCGTTCGCATTTTTCCGTCGCGGCCACAAAATCTGATTCGGAGGCCGCGCCGATTGCTAATGCCTTCGATTTTCTCCGCCACCGCTCGCTCGCCCCGATCGACTCACCCCCCCCCGCTTGCCGGCTGTATTGCTTGTTTTTTTTCGTATCGTTATGTTTCTTTGGATGAGCGGTTCTCGGGGGGGGGGGGGGGGGGGGGGGGGGGGGGAAACGGGCGCTACGCCGGCGGGCGCAGTTTTGCCGAGGACCCCGAGGAAGTGCGGCGGTGGTCGAGCACCGAGTTGTTGTTTTTCGGGCGATCGGTTCTCGACAAAGCTGTGCGAGTGAGCGGCGGCAATGCCGGAGGCCGCTTCGACAATCTGCACGCTTCGACCGTTGTGTGTGCATGACTACTAGCACAGAACCAGAACCAAGACTCGGGGCGGCAGTAGCTCAGGAGGTATAAGAGCGGTTGTCTGGCAACGGGAAGGTTGCTGGTTCGATCCCCGGGCTCCTCCCCCTCCTAGCTAAGTGTCGAGGTGTCCCTGAGCAAGACGCCACCTAACCCTAACTGCTCCTGACATGTTGGTTGTGACCTTGCATGGTTGATAACGCCATCAGTGTATGAATGGTTGAATGTGAGGCCATACTGTAAATCCATTTACGATTTACTCCATCTATGTGGTAGGAAGTTCAAGGAGTTATGAATAAATATGTCTTAATTGGAACTGGCTCTGAAAAATGGAACTGAAAGTGGGGGAAAAAATGTACGCAAATGAAATGGGCAGAACAGCTCCATGGAGCGAAACAGGAGCAACACTGAACTCCGAAGGCCCTGAAGCGAGTTCCTGCTCAACATCCTCTGCAAATCACGCAGAGTAACGGAGAGCTGCTGTTTCCTGTGCACTCGACAATTTCCCGCCGTCGAGTCCACCGATGCACCTTTAAATTATGGATGCTTGAGTGTTTCTTTATTTATACGCCGAAGAGCGTAATGGGTAAAGAAAATAAACTCACCTCGGCACCCGCCGTGTTTTACTTAACTTGGCAGTTGATTTTCACACACACACACACACATCGGCATACGCGCACACATGCTTGCACACACACACACATCGGCACACGCACACACACACACACACATCGGCACACGCACACACACACACACACACACACATCGGCATACGCGCACACATGCTTGCACACACACACACATCGGCACACACACACACACACACACACACATCGGCACACGCACACACACACACACACACACACATCGGCATACGCGCACACATGCTTGCACACACACACACACACATCGGCACACGCACACACACACACACACACATCGGCACACGCACACACACACACACACACACACATCGGCATACGCGCACACATGCTTGCACACACACACACATCGGCACACACACACACACACACACACACATCGGCACACACACACACACACACACATCGGCACACGCAAACACATGCTTGCACACACACACATCCGTACACACACACACACACACATCGGCACACACACACACACACACACATCGGCACACGCACACACACACCACACACACACACACACACACACACACACATCGGCACACACACACACACACACACATCGGCACACGCAAACACATGCTTGCACACACACACATCCGTACACACACACACACACACATCGGCACACACACACACACACACACATCGGCACACGCAAACACATGCTTGCACACACACATCCGTACACACACACACATATATGCTACGAAGGGGGAATTTTGGTCAAGGCCAGAATTCTATCACACTTCTATGAACAAATATCTCCAATGCAGGTCAAGTGGGAAAACAGCACACAGGCACGTGTGTGTGTGCGTGTGTGCGTGTGTGTGTGTGTGCGTGTGTGCGTGTGTGTGTTTGTGTGTGTGTTAAACTACGCGTGTCTTCTGGAACTGTAACTGTAACTGTTGCCCGATCTCTCTCCAGACACTTAATTACTTCCTGGTGGACGGCGGCACTAATGCTCTTAAAACCAATCCCTGGAGAGAGCAGCCATAGCAGCAGAGGCCTCCTCCTCCTCCTCCTCCATCCCTCCTCTATCAGCCCGCGAATCGCTCTCCCTCACTAGCTGACCTCAGCCGTCTCCGAGCAGGCTGGGCGTTCAGGACGTAATTGCCTATTAAAAATGGATTGTCTTAAGCTCTTATCGGCAAATACGATAAGAGGATACAGCGTGTATATATTTCATGCGGAGACCGCGTGTCCTCCTGTGGCATCTATTTGAGGGGTGTATTACACCCTGTAAGGTAGCGTTTCACTGACTGGTTTAAGTTGGTTTTTGTGGTGTATTGTGTTTTGTATGTTGTAATTGGGAGCAATTTCTTGGAATACATGGACCATTCATACAACCACGGCGGGGATGTCCCAACCACCGCAAAGGGTAACAACCAACACGTCAGGAGCAGTTAGGGTTAGGTTGGCGTCTTGCTCCGGGACGCCTCGACACTTAGCTAGGAGAAGGGGAAGGAGGAGGAGCCCGGGGATCGAACCAGCGACCTTCCGATTCCCAGACAACCGCTCTTCTTCCCCTCCTGAGCTATACTGCCGCCCGAAAATCATGTCCTCGACCTCCCCCCCACACCCGACAGATAGTAACATGGTGTTTGGGACCGCTTAAAAGCAGAGTTCCTAGCCCCCCGTGGTGGTGGTGGCGGAGGAGGAGGAGGACGGAGGAGGAGGAGGAGGAGGAGGAGGAGGAGGAGGAGGAGGAGGATATAAAAAACGTTTAATATGCTCCGGGCGTAACAGCGATAGAGCAGAGGCATTAAATAAGCTAAGCTACGCCGGGCCGCTGTTTCAAGGGCTTACCTTAATGGCACTACCGGGGGGGGCGGCCCTGGAGTTTGTTGGCAGATTTCCGACCCTCCTCGGGCGTCTGTGGGGGGGCATGGGGTGGCCGCCGCCTCCACCTCTGTATGTATACAGGATGGGTGATAACTCCCTCCCTCCCTCCCTCCCTCCCTCCCTCCTTCCCTCTCTTATGATACCTCTAACCCTCACGACTTTATTTGGTATATTTTGCTGATGCTTGGGCTCTCTCTCTCTCCTCTCTCTCTCTCTCTCTCTCTCTCTCTCTCTCCTCTCTCTGATTTTTCGGTCTTCAATTACTTTATGTTCCTTGTGGCCTCTCTCTCTCTCTCCCCCTCCCCCCCCCGCTCTCTCTCTCTTTCTCTCTGTCTCTTTCTCTCTCTGTCACTCCCCTCTCTCTCTCTCTCTCTCTCTCTCTCTCTCTCTCTCTCTCTCTCTCTGATTTCGGTGCCTCAATTCCCCTCTCATCACTTCAGTATTGTTAGTTCCTTGTGCCTCTCTCTCTCTCTCTCGTCTCCTTCTCCCCTCTCCCCACCGCCTCTCTCTCTCTTTCTCTCTCTGCTCGTCTTCTCTCCCCTCCTCCCCCCTCCCTCTCTCTCTCTCTCTCCCCCCCTCTCTCTCTCTCTCTCTGTCTCTCACCTCCCTGTGACCCCCCCGGTGCGCTGGCGGCTACGCTAGCTCCCTCCCTAAGCGTCATCTTAAGGGGGGAGAGCAGAGGAACAGGAGCAGGCAGCGCGCGGCATTAGCATTTCTTAGCTCCCGTTATCTACCGAGGCTAATTATGAATTAATGTCGCCGTCGCGCCGCGAGGGACGAGAGCGATGATCTGTCCGGGATTATCCAGAAGATTGGAAGGAAAAATACACCGAAGTAAAAGACGGCCCGACGGTGTCGACCGTCTACTTTTGATTGTCGTCGTCTCGTTTTGTTTTATTTAAAACCCGTTAAAATGATGACGAGTTTCGGCACACCGCACAGTTAAAGGTGAAGTTCTTTTCTCTTCGAAATACGTGCGTTTTTCTTCAACCCCTCGAGTAGCACTCATCTTATTCTATTATGATGATGATGGCCGTTCCTCCACAACCCCCCCCCCCCCCAAAAAAACCCCCGACCCAAACACAAGCAAATCTCTCCGTCACTCACTCAGCGGGTATTTTTCCATTAGATTTCCGTCTATCAGCGTTTGTGCTTGGTTCACGGCGGGAGCGGGAGGGGGGGGGGGCTTAGTTTGAAGCGAGGGTGGTGGTGGTGGTGGTGGTGGTGGGTGGGGATGCTTCATTGTCGAGGCTGACACCTGACGAGATTCATGGCGGTGTGTTAAGTCCTATCGGCTCTATCGCCACGACTATTGGCGCACACACACACACACACACACACACACACACACACCACACACACACACACACACACACACACACACACACAATGAAACGCAATTTTGTTCTGTGGAAAACGATAACATCCTTGAGAAGGGTGACCCCCCGGTGCAAAGGTCGTGTGCGTTAATTAAACTCTAACGTATTGGGGTAGCTCTGTGATTTATTTCACTGTGTTGAAGTACAGTGCATACGTGTTGATACCGCGGATCGGCAGACAGGGAGAGGAGGGCGGACGGCCGAGGTATGGGAAGAGAAGGAGAGAGAGAGAGAGAGAGAGAGAGAGGAGGAGAGAGATGGACAGAGACGAGAGAAGGAGGGAGAGAAAGAGAGAGTAGAGAGAGAACAACCCAAATTATTTCAACCCTGGCTTGTGAAGAAGAAATACTGTAGGAGAGAGACAGACGAAAACACAACCGTCTCTCTCTTTCTCTCTCTCTCTCTCTCGCCCGTCCTTTTTATATGTTTATTTGGTTATATTTCTCATTCCTTAAAAAAGAAACTGCTCTTTCTGACTGTAAAGACTGTATATAGTGTGGATATTCTGATTCCGATCCCGCCAACTTGTGATATTTGTCTTGTTCCGTTGCACATTCCGCTGGGCATCGCCACTTTTTCATTTCATTTCACATCCTGTATGTGTGTGTGTGTGACGCATGAACTCGTTGAAAATTGAATCTTGAACACACACACACACACACACACACACACACACACACGCTCACGGTGATGGAGAGATCGGGCGGGAAATCGTGAATAATTCAGGGTGAACATCGGCCGTTTAAACGAGCGCCGCGTCGCGCATGCGGAGTTAGAGGTCGTGCTGACGCGATGCAGTCGTTTGCAGACGAGTCTATAACCTCACTCAACCCCCGCCCCCCTCCGTCCATCCCCCTGCCCCCCTCCCCCCCGCAGGTCACGAGCCACATTATCACCAGCGTGACCCCGAGACCCCCTCGCTTCACCCCTCCCATGGCCCCTACCAGCACCTGGGGGATTCAAACCACATTAAACCCCCCCCCCCCCCCCCTACTAGTAGCCCAGTCAGCCAACCGAAAAACGAAAGCTATTAACCCACCCCCTCCGCCCTCCACTCCGCCCCTCCCCCCCCCCCCGCTACTCCATCTTGTTTTGGCTCGGAGGAGGTGCACGTAGGGCGTCGATGACTTTTATTGATGATTGATCGTTTTAAACTCGTTATGTCGGACGTCTGGATATTCCCCAGCGCTCTGCTCTGTGGTGGGTTTAGTACAGCAATGCGTTTTTGTGATGGATTTTCCCCCCCGAGGTTATAATAGTCGTCGGTGAATAGGTCGTAGAATGACCCGTTCACCTTTTGAACCTCGTTACGTGGTCATGTGAGGACAAGGACCCGTCACCACTTCATTCTCAAGATGGCAATATCTGGCGCCCAAAAAAGATGCGTGCTTATATATCATGAGAATGCTGCATATTAGTCCGAATTAGAGAGGGAGAGACATTGAGTTTGACAGAGAGAGAGAGAGAGAAGGCCAGTGAGAGGTCTTTCTTCCCATTTCTTAACACGGTGTCACGTGATACATGACGACGCCGTTGCCTTGCACCCATTGGTCGAATCGTAGACCATACCATCCATCAGTCCAATTGGACACAACGCCTGCTGATGTTTTCTACGATTCGCTTTTACGACGCGATGTAAAATGACGATGTATGTTGTCGGATTTTATAGGCGTTCTTTTACGTACGGCTCTGGTTAAATGTGCAGACACCGACGGCGGCGAGTGTGCATTTTTGATTGTTATTTCGATTTCTTCGCGCAATAATCGACGACGCGGATCACATGCGGACAAAGCGAACGTAGCGTGGAAAGAAAACGGAACAAGAAAAAGAACAAAACGCCAAATATGACAAACAAATGAGCATAAAGTGAAGACACACAAGGACAATGACACGAGGAGCGTCTTGACTTCCAGCGCTACGTGTTGGCAGCCGCTGCCAAGACTCTCTTTGCTCCGGCGGTCGCTGCTCTGACCTTCACAGCGGCGAACGCTCGGCTGGCGCACATTCATTCTCCTGCCAAAACATGTGTCTCTCGTTTACGTAGCACACACACACACACACGCACACACACACACGCACACACACACACACACACACGCACACACACACACACACACACACACACACGTGCACACACTACGCTGGTCCTAGTAAATCTGGTCCTTGTAAATCTGTTAGTTTATTTTATTATTTTTCCTTCAGGATTAATAAAGTTCTATCTTATCTTATCTACTTGTTTGGGCAGAGGGTTGTACCACCACCACCTCCACCACCACCACCATCACCACCACCACCACCACCACCTGTATACCCGTTTGTGTCCCCCTACTTACTTCCAAACGGCATCTTGTCCATGTGAACCCCCGGTGTGTGTTCAGTTGTTTGTGAGCTGTTTGCTATTTTAGTTTGTGTTTGTTTGTGTGTGTGTGTGTGTGTGTGTGTGAGCGTCCAAACATGTCTGCTCTCCACAAAGAGGAGAGAAAGGAGTGTTTTGTGGGGGTGTCGAGTGTGTGTGTGTGTGTGTGTGCGTGTGTGTGTGTGCGTGTGTGTGTGTGTGTCTGGATGTGTTGAAATGGAGCACACAGCGGCATATGTTTTTAGGCCTTCCCGTGGGTGAGCGTAATGCTGAGAGTTTAATGATGATTTAATGGAATGGTAATTTAATAGTTTTCCTCCAGGATGGCTTAGAATGAGGTTTGATGATGAAGTATTCTGTATATGCATGTGCGTACGTGTGTGTGTGTGTGTGTGTGCGTGTGTGTGTGTGTGTGTGTGTGCGTGTGTGTGTGTGTGTGTGTGTGTGTGTGTGTGCGTGCACGTCCTTGCATGCGTGTGTGTGTGTGTGTGTGTCTGCATGTGCTGGTGCACTTGTGTGTCTGCATGCCTGTGTGTGTGTGTGTGTGTGTGTGTGTGTGTGTGTGCGTGTGCGCATGCATGTGCGTGCATGTCTGTGGAGTGTGTGTGTGTGTGTGTGTGTGTGTGTGTGTGTGTGTGTGTGTGTGATGGCTGGCTCCAACAGCCTTACCTGGCTCCAGTCAGACTGATTGGACTCCGGGGGGGCTGGGTGAGGCTGCACACCTGTGGTACAAGAGATTAATCAAGGTACACCACACACACACACACACACGCACACACACACACACACACACACACACACACACACACACACACACACACACACACACACACACACACACGGGAAGAGAGAGGGGAGATGTCCGCGTGCAACACCTGCTCTGGCTGCAACGTCTCGCCAACGGTCTAAACTATTCTCCCTGGGTCCTGACAGTCGGAGGAGCCCAGAGAAGGTACACTCACCTTCCAAGGGGGTGTGGAAGGTGAGGCTGAGGTGGGTGGGTGGCATGTGGCAGGGTTAACACTGGCGGCCAAACGAACGTAGTGGTGCCAGCATCCCCCCCAGAGGGACACGGACACAGAAGGGCCGCCTGGAGACGCACTGGAGTTAGCCCAGGTCCAGACTCACCTCTGCCAGCCCAGCCAGCCCAGCCCAACCCATCGCTCCAGCGAGGGAGCTCCTGGTGGAGGGGAGGCCCCACTGGAGGCTGTTTCGGGGGCCCATCCGAGGGGGGGTTTACCAACCGGGGGCCCAGCTGTCCAGGCTCCTCCTCCCAGTCCCCGTCCAGACAGCCCTGGCAAGGCCCACTGCAGTGAGTCGGCTTCGGCTGGTGATTCTCCCCTCAGCCTCAATTTTGGCATTGGCGTGTGTGGGAGTGACTGTGGGACTGTGGAGTGTGTGTGTGTGTGGTTGGTTGGTTGGTTGGTGGCTGGTTTCAGCAGGCTGATTAGACACACACACACACACGCACACACACGCATACACACACACACACACACACACACACGTCCGCCCCGAACACCTGTGCTGTCTGTGCCGTCTCGCCGAGTCGCCGATAAACTGGCTGGTACAAAATATCTCCCTGAGACTACCTGAGCACCCAGCAAAGCCACTTGGGTGGTGTGTTGCAGGAGAAACTACCACGTGTGTGTGTGTGTGTGTGTTGTGTGTGTGTGTGTGTGTGTGTGTGTGTGTGGTG
>PIJE02001575.1:28813-31313 GCA_002895965.2 Coryphaenoides rupestris | reverse complement strand
TCAGGAGCAGTTAGGGTTAGGTGGCGTCTTGCTCAGGGACACCTCGACACTTAGCTAGGCGGAGGCCGAGGATCGAACCAGCAACCTTCAACCGGACAACCAGACAACCGCTCTTACCTCCTGAGCTCCTGCCGCCCCCTCCTAAGCTGCTGCCACCATCTTGGGCTAATGCTAATCAGGGAAATGACGAGCTATGGGTTTACGATATACTTTCCTTTGACTTGTTTTTTTTTGTTTGACTTGTATTTATTACAGGTAATAGAGGTTAGACACACGTCAAGGTGACGACTGTTGCCAAACGCATTTCCCGCGAGCCACTAAAAGTCAAGCCGCACTCCCATTTTATGTGCATTTATGGGCACATTCCCAAATCCTGCCATTTATCCGGGTTGACGAGGGACAGGCGGAGTGGTGGAAATATGCTATCTATAAAAAAAACGTAATAGGACATCTCCAGTTTGCCGTTCCAGTCCCGCTCTCTAAGCTAAGCTGTATTTGTGTAGCGTCGTCGTCGTCTTCCGCCGCGCCCGATACCTGCCGCCGGCCCAATTTGCGTCTGCCAGTCGTTCCTCCGCCACGCCGACCCGCCTCCTCCCGCGGCCGGCGCTCATTTACCAGCCTGTCCCGCTCCTCGTCTCGCCCAATGAATCCATATTAGCGTCGCTGAACTCTCCGGCGACCCGAATACTTAGGGCCAGTTAGCGCGCGCGATACCGACGCTAGCGGTAATAGCGCTACCCCCCACCCACCCACCCCCCTCCACCCACCACCCCCACCCCCACCCCCCCCCCTCCCCCCGACCTCGTTCTGGAGTGCTACGTCGTCGTCGTCGTCGTTGCGGGGCTAATTTACGGCAGGCAATCGAGGCGGCGGCGGCGGCGGTGGTGTTCGGTGAACGGTAACGCCACAACAAACTGTTTATCGCCTGATAATGGCGCGCGCGAGTAAGGAGGAGGCCAGGGGAGTGTCGTCAAAACGGAATCGAATCAAATTGTATTCATAAGGCGTCCATTCGAATGCAACGCCATGTGCAGTAGTCGAGGAAGCGGCGGTAGCTCAGGAGGTAAAGATGCACATGCCTGCCAACCCGGAAGGTCGCTGGTTCGATCCCCGGGCTCCGCCTAGCTAAGTGTGGAGGTGTCCCTGAGCAAGACGCCACCTTAACCCTAACTGCTCCTGACGTGTTGGTTGTTACCTTGCATGGTTGACACACCGCCGTCGGTGTATGAATGGGTGAATGTGAGGCAATACTGTAAAGCTCCCAGGCCAAAGGTTCTGGGTTTGAATCCTGTAGCAAAGCTGCTTCTGCTGCACACCACGCAAACATGGCTTTTTCTAGGGCCTTCATAGATCAGCCTACCAGCCTACCCAGTGGGACTGTAGCAGGCCTGGTAGGCTGATCTAGCCACCATACATCTGGGTGGACACTCCCACTTGTGATGTCAACAAACTGGAGATTCTGAAACCACGTGGAAGGGCTAATCACACTCACACCTGGTGGTGTAATAGGAGTCCTTTAAACCACCAGCCACCAAACACACACACACTCACACACAGTCGACCTACAGGCAAGGTGCTCTAACCACTACCTGCTCACTCCGAATGTCTAAAATAAAATGGTTGAAGTGGAAAATAAACTGGTAAACCGATGAACCGATCTAGCACTTTAGCGATATAATAGCATTGGGTATTGACGTCCTTAATGTACGTACGTCGTGCTTAACGCTGTTGAGATAGATGAACATAATGAAATGTTACGGATTTAAAGCAACTCCAATCGCAGTTGATTTTGAGAGCACTCGTCTGTAGAAAGACACAGGAAACAAGCAAAGGTAAGAGGAGGAGAGAGATTTACACATTTTCAATCCCGGAAGAATCGACTCACACTGATTCGTTTTAAAGACACCAAAATACATTGGCTACAGTTACTGCTCAAGCTTAACCCAAAGTGCATAGCTTATTAAAAACAGAACGTCTTCATTTATATATATATATATATATATATATATATATATATATAAAAACACTTAACCCGGGTCTCGGATGCAATTCCGAGTTGACCCCTCGGTTCCGCGCCGCATGAGAAATGTTTTTAAGCCGATCATGCGGCTGACTGGAGAGAATATATATCGGCGGGTCGCTGAACGCTCAGGTTAATCTGCTGACTCGGGGAAATACAGTTGGAAGCAGTCAGGATCTCTGGCGGCGCCGGCGGCCGTATGTCCGTTTTAAAGCAGCCAACGAAACACCTTGTTTCTTTAATGGCCGTTTTACGACATGATTATTATTGATTACCTAATTACAAAGGACATGAGCGTCATTTAAATACGTGTTCCCTGGTGTGTAGGCCTATACGCACAGTATATTTTAATAGGAAGCAGTATTAGCTTTGTTATGAATAGAAATAATGTTATGATTATCGTTGCTGTATTCTTTATGTGTTACCTCTTTATGTAACGTTGCATCTTGACACAGAAGAATTCCTGCAGCATACATCCAG
>PIJE02001575.1:18813-23813 GCA_002895965.2 Coryphaenoides rupestris | reverse complement strand
AGTATTTTTCTTTTTTTCTTTTAAGTGTTTCTTTCTAATCCTGTCCTCCTTTTAACTTTGATCACAGTTTGAAGCGAGGCTTCTAGGGTCTTCTTGTTGGGGGAGCTGTAGTCTTGGTGAATTCAGCTACATTTCTTGCTTGGTGGTTGCTATGCACAGGACCTCAAGGGTATATAGGGACACGTGTGCATGTGTGTGTGTGTGTGTGTGTGTGTGTGTGTGTGTGTGTGCGCGCGTGTGTGTGTGTGCGGTTCTCAGATTTTTATCAGATTACATTGATGGGAGCTAGATGAAATGTCAATGAATATAAAATGGCATTCATTTCATTACTGCCATACTGTGTGTGTCTGTGTGAGTATGTATGTGTGTGTGTGCGTGTGCATGTGTGTGTGTGTGTGTGTGTGTGCGTGCGCGCATGTGTTCACACCGATCACGCGTCTCAGCGGTGAATAAAGAGCTGTTATTCCGAGCACATTGGGTACGTTAAGAGCACTTTCTCAGGAGGACAAACACAACACACAATGACAACACACACAAGAGGACAATGCGCTCTGTGTCTTTCAAAACTCTCTCCGTCGGAGAAGAAAAAACATTGAGAAAAGAAAAGGAAACTCATTATGCTCGTAGTTCCATCCTCCAAGTTTCATGTGGGCAGTGGGCGGACCATACGGGCGTGGCGATTCATATTTTTGACCGTTAAAAGTGTATTTTAAGAAGATAAAATTCTGAATAAGTAGATCCCAACGCGGCCATTACCCAACGGATTTATGTGCCGGAAAACGCCACCACATAAATCACCGCCGGTGGTGACAGCCGATTAATTGTTTATTGGCTCAAATCGGCGGCAATCAGCCCCTCCGTGGCATGTAATACGCTGACACTTTTATTACCCCGTTGGGCGCCACTCATTTGCATCCTGACTAATTTGGATCCTAATTAGTATCCCCCTCTCTCCTCTCTCCTCTCTCCTCTCTCCTCTCTCCTCTCCACCCCTATTCCGAACTCCCAACCTTCTCCTCTTTTCCTCCCTCCCTCCCTCTCACCCTCCCTCCCGCCAGATTCCGCCTGGGTTGCCATGACGACCGAGGAGCGTCCCGCGCCGCTGGCGGGCGGACCCCCGGAAGGGCCGGGGCTGAGGCTGAGGCTGGGGGCGGAGCTGGAGCTGGAGCTGGAGCTGGAGCTGGGGCTGGGGCTGGGGCTGGGGCTGGGGCCTGGGGCTGGTGCAGGACGACGACATCATCGAGGAGGTGGGCGGCGGCTACGACAGCGACGACGACGACGACGACGGGGTTGCTGGCGGCGGCGGCGGCGGCGATGAGGAGGAGGAGGAAGATGAGGAGGACGGGGGCGAGGAGGAGGAGGAGGAGGAGGAGGAGGAGGAGGACGTGGTGAGCATCGGCAGCGACTTCAGCAGCCTGGTGGTGCCCTTCCCCGAGCTGGCGCCCGTCGTCTTCTTCTGCCTCAAGCAGACCACCTGCCCGCGCAACTGGTGCATCCGCATGGTGTCCAGCCCATATCCTTTTTGACGGTGCACCCGTAGAGAATATAAACTCCATTACCCACAAGCCTCCCCGAAATCCATGCATGGATTTCGGGGCCTCCATGGTGTGTTTGTCCAAACCAAAATGTTTTCTGCCCAGTTACCCCTACAACCTTAAGATATAAATTATATGTTAGTCTTAAGGTACTAAATAAGAAATAAGAAATAAGACCAGCTTGTATAACTTGTGAGTTATCATCATTTGACGTGTCAGGAGATAACGTCAGACTATTTCAGGCTACACTATGTCTCTTCATCTGACCTAGCCCACTTATGTATCTCTGTTCATCTGTTTTAATTGCAATTGTTCCACCCCCCCCCCCCACACACACACACCATGTCTGCTGTGGATGTGTTTATCTGCCCTGGAGCCCAGAGACCTGTGTCTTCTCAAGGTAAGAACCTCGGTTTGATCTTCCGTTCGTTTCGTCTCGCGTTGATTGAAATTTCGGTCCTTTGTTGTGCGAGATGTTCTGATGCAGCGATCCAAAAAGAAATGATGAATTCGGTTGGGATTTAATTTCAAAGTTTCAAGACAAATATAAATACTCGTCAGGGGCTCAGGAGGTAGAACGGTTGTCTGGCCAACTGGAAGGCTGCTGGTTCGATCCCAGAGCCCCCCCCCCCCCCACACCCCCCCCCCCCCCCTTAGCTGTTGAGGTGCAAAGAGCAAGAAGACACCTAAACCTAACTCCTCCGGACGTGTTGGCTGCTGCCTCGCATGGTCGGCACCACCGCCGCCGCCGACCACGTCTGCATGTCCCTCGATTTTTCTCGACAACCATTTTTATCCGATCCACTTCAGATTGGGCGGCTGCAATTGCTGATGACCTACAAGGAAGTGTGTGTGTGTGTGTGTGTGTGTGGAGTGTGGAGTGTGGACCGGGTGTATGGACGTGTGTGTGTGTGTGTGAACGAGTGAATGTGAGGCAATATCGCTCTCTGAGCTCCCAGAGTGTGTGTGTGTGTGTGTGTGTGTGTGTGTGTGTGTGTGGTGTGTGTGTGTGTGTGTGTGTGTGTGTGTGTGTGGTGAGGTGTATAGCAGATTTAACCTGCAATATGCAATCCATTTACCCTTTACTCCGGAAATATCTCTCGGGGGTATACTTCCAATTTGCCAAACAAAAAAAAAAGAGATTGACGGGTGAAGGAACCAGACGATATATTTGTTGGTGTTCGAAGCACAAGCGTTGTTGTTGTTGTTGTTGTGTGAACTATTGTTCTGAAGGGTTCCCTGTTCTTCACGAATGCTCCTCACGACTCACGAGCGGAAATGAGACCAGCTACAGTTATGAGACGTTCTGTGTGGCAATAACTGCCGCTGTGTACAGAAATCCAAACTCACTGCTGGAAGGAATTTTCAGCACAGACAAGATGTGCTGCCTGATGATGTGTGTGTGTGTGTGTGTGTGTGTGTGTGTGTGTGTGTGTGCGTGTGTGTGTGTGCATGCTGTCTATTGAAACACAAGCGGGCGCTCATCAATCTACCGCGGGGTGACAACGCCGTCGTCATGACAACCCCAACCACCGGAGGTCTTCCGATCATTTTTTGTGTTTTTTCCGACGTTTGCTCCCCGTCGATGATGAATGCCGATGATGGGCTTGTTGCGCTGTCTTGTGCTTGATTGTGAATCTCGTCCGCCTGAATCTTGACAGATTACGGATTACAGATTACAAATTACAAATTACAAATTACAAATTCCAGATTCCAGATTCCAGATTCCAGATTACAAATTACAAATTACAAATTACAAATTACAAATTACAGATTACAGATTACATATTACAAATTACAAATTACAAATTACAGATTACCGATTCCAGATTCCAGATTCCAGATTACAAATACGCACTCACAGTCAGGACATTTTTCCCCAGAGATGTGGAATGTGTGTGTGCGCGCTTAGTGGACACACACACATTTCTGGGTGGAAAAAAAAAGTGTGTGTGCGGGTTTAGCGGACACACACGGGATGAGTCGGGGGGGCGAAACGACGAGGATTAAAAAATTGACGACGCGTTGTAAAGAAAAGCTGGCGCGAGGTGGAAGACGACGATGTTTATGTGCTGGATGGATGCGGAAAAATCGTAACGACTTCAGACTTTAGCGAGTCAATAAACGACGGCAGGTAGACGCCCTTCGCTTGATTGCTGAAGAGGGCTGAGTGTGTGTGTGGAGAGTGTGCGTGTAAAACTTGACACGGAAACCTTTTTGGGGATTTTGGTTTGATATACCTGACTTCTTAAACACACACACACACACACACACACACACACACACACACACACACACACACACACAGACATAAATGCATGTCACCTTCGACAGGTGTGATTAACCATACACACACACACACACAGGAGAGACAGAGAGCGAGAGAGAGAGAGAGAGAGAGAGAGAGAAAGAGAGAGAGAGAGAGGAGAGAGAGAGGTGATTAGTGCGACCCTACACACTCCTGATTAGTGCGACCCTACACACTCCTGCTCACCTTCAGTGGACTCATTACGGCAGTCGTACCCTGAATGTAAAGCCTAGAGGCAGTCGGTGTCTCTCTCTCTCTCTCTTTCTCTCTCTTCACACACACACACACACACACATACCACACACACACACACACACGCAGGCACACGCCTTGCACTTTGCATATCAAAAGATGTGAATATATATGCACATAGGAGAATAACTCAGTCATTATATTTGATTTTACGCACATAAATTATCCAACAACACAACGCACACAAAAACTAACGATGCCCGCATGCGTGTCCGCCTCGGATGCTTTTGTTTAATCATAATGGTTTAGTACACACACACACACACACACACACACACACACACACACACACACACACACACACACACAAGATGGTTATTATTTCTAGAAAGGTTCTGAGAAGTGGCTCTGGCTCTCTTGGTCCAACTCATTTCTGTCTACATATGCTGTACACAGTATAATATGTATGATATATAGTGACAGACTCCGGGGTGATAGGAGTAGTCACTTGACCGAATACAATAAGTCCAAGGTCCACACCAGTACAATTCAGTTTAACCAGCAAGTTTACTGCTGTTGGGGGCGGGAAAGGAGAGGTATAGGTTAGCGTCGGCAAGTCCGTAATCCACGAGAAGCGTCGTTGTCCGAAGGCAGGCGTCCGTACACGGGGGTTCTCATACAGTCACGGGGGTTCTCATACAGTCACGGGGGTTCTCATACAGTCACGGGGGTTCTCATACAGTCACGGGGGTTCTCATACAGTCACGGGGGTTCTCATACAGTCACGGGGGTTCTCATACAGTCACGGGGGTTCTCATACAGTCACGGGTTCTCATACAGTCACGGGGGTTCTCATACAGTCACGGGGGTTCTCATACAGTCACGGGGGTTCTCATACAGTCACGGGGGTTCTCACACAGTCACAGTTCGTCTCCCAAGCAGGTTTCGCCTCAGCTACTCCGTTG
>PIJE02001574.1:115953-118453 GCA_002895965.2 Coryphaenoides rupestris | reverse complement strand
ACAGACACACACGCAGACACACACACACACACACACACACACAACGCAGACACACATGGACACACACACACGCACGCACGCACACACACAGCTCGCGGGGCTGGAGAGGAATCAGGATCGGGAAGACATTTATTGGGAAGAGGAAATCAATAAGGCAGTAGGGGCTGGGAGCTGGGAGGCAGTTTTAAGTGGATTAGATTGAAGGAATGTGTTCGATAGGTTACGGCTCTGGGAGGGAGGTAGCCAGACACCGCAGGCTCTGGCGCATACTAATCAGCCAGTCAGAGAGAATGCCAAGTGTATCGCTATGAGGGTTACTTTTAGCATTCTTTAAGAATGCCCTACGACTTGCCGTTTGGTTTCGGAGAGGGAGACCGGGAGAGAGGGAGAGGGAGAGCGAGAGCTATATATATATTTAGATATATATATATATATATATGTATGTAGGGGTTGAGGTTCAGACATCGCTTGTGTGAACAGAACAGAGCAGAGCAAGCACACACACAGCGCAGTATTTTGGGCCTTTTTGTGTGTGTGTGTGTGTGTGCATGTGTGCATGTGTGTGTAAATGTTGGAAATTGCCGTCTTCCGATTGGACGCGTCAAACCTGGAGCACCGAACCGAAATGTTCCTGCAGGATTCCTGTTTCTAACCGCAACCGTTGTAACCGTACGACCAGCGAGACAGAGAGACAGAGACAGAGATAGAGACAACGAGAGAGACAGGAGAGAAACGAGAGGACACAGAGAGGCAGAAGGAGGAACAGAAGATACGAGAGATCAAGAGACAGAACGAGAGCAGACAGAGCAGGACAGAGATAGAGACAGAGAGATAGAGACACAGAGAGACATAAAGAGAGACAGAGAGACAGTCAGACAGATTGAGAGATAGAGAGACAGACAGAGAGATAGAGACAGAGAGAGAGAGAGAGAGACAGAGAGAGACAGAGAGAAAGTGAGAGAGAGAGAGAGACAGAGACAGAGCGAGAGAGACGGTGAGAAAACGGCAAAGGAATCAAATAACTCGTTTCAGCAGCAAAATATGTTTTTGGAAAGCGAACTAAAACAAGAGGAGGACGAGCGGTCCGGGTTGTCTCCCTGAGTTGTGTCTGCTCACAGCACGCTTCTTCTGCTGCCGTCACTGGCGTGGACCCAGCCACCCTCTCTCTGGCCTAGTGCCTGGCCCAGGGACAGCTGCCATGCTAGGAGTCAAGGGCTCAGGAGAGAGAGAGAGAGAGAGAGAGAGAGGGAGAGAGCGAGAGAGAGAGAGGGAGACAGGGAAAGAGAGAGAGAGAGGGGCGAGAGACATGTGCTGCAGAGGAGAGGGGGGGATTCCTGGCGGCCAGCGAGAGAGGGGCAGGGGGGGGAGGGGGGGCATGTGCTTCTGGATGTTGTGCTTCGTCACAGGCGGCCCCTCCCACTCCCTGCCACCCCAGGAGGTCAAAGGGCGCCCGCACCCACCACCCCCGCCTCTGCCTCCGCCGCCCGGTCGACCGGTTCCCTCCGACGAGCCAGCGATGCGAGCGAGTGACCAGCGGAATCCCCGCGCTGGGGGTGGTGGGAGGGAGGTGGGAGGAGGTGGGGGTTAAACTAAGCAGCTAGGCTCCACTGGACACAGCGGCGGAGGGGGGTGAGGGTGGGGGTGGTCCCAGTGTCGACGGTGCGTTACTCCCCCGTACTTAGAGCACTGAACCGAGGGGACTAACAGCCAGCGGTGGTGTGGGTGGAGGTGGGTGGAGGGTGGAAAGGGGGGGTGGAGGGTGGAGGGTGGGGGGTGGAGGGTGGTGGGGGGGTTGGGGCGGGGGGCGGAGGCCTAAACAGTTGCCAAAAGGCGACCAGCGATCGCTGGAACCGCGGCGTGGTTTGACCCCGATTGAAGGGGTCAATGAGGAGGGCTTACAAGTAGCTCCCATCCCCCCTCCCCCCCTCCCCCACGCCCACCCCCACCCTGACCAATCCCTCCACCCCTCCCCCCACCGCACCCTCCCCCCCCCACCCGCCCGGCCCACGTGCCGCCCCCACGCCACGACGGGCCTTTCAACTCGTCTGCCTTGCTCAATTACACTTCAGAAGCCAAACTGACACGTCTCTCCGCGAGAGGTCGTGACCCCCCGCGACCCCGTGACCCGAGGCTAAGTCTCAGCCTCGTAAAACAAGTCCCTCAGTTAGCGGCCCCGACGGCAGGCCGCGCACCACCGCACCAAACCACACCCCCCACCCCCACCACCCCCCCCGACACCCCCACCCACACACCCACCCAGCACACACACACACACACAGACAGACCGTCTGGCTGGCGGGGGGGGTGGACAGCGGTTGGGGGAGGTGAGGCGTTTGAAGAGTGGGTGGGTGTGTGTGGTGCGGTGTTGTGTGTGTGTGTGTGTGTGTGTGTGTGTGTGACGTGTGTGTGGTGTGAAGCATATGGCCGCGGGGGGGGGAAGGGGAGGTGGGAGGTTGGCGGAAGGTAAATGATGTTTTATGGCCCGTTGTTAACTTTCAGC
>PIJE02001574.1:110953-113453 GCA_002895965.2 Coryphaenoides rupestris | reverse complement strand
TTTGGGGTGTTACTGAATTCGGTGCCACCCCAAAAAAAAGAAAAATTCTGATTCGATTAAAATGGGGAATTTTAAGAGTCGTACAAAAACCAGCGATGAATGAATTCGATGACTAATTTATAGAAAGCAGAAACATGCGTTCGAAGACGTCATGGTAATTCGTTGATACAAAAAAAACAGAAAACACACTATTTGAGTTGCGAGAATTGCTGTAAAACATGTAATTTGATGTTTGTTATTTTCCCGAAACATACAAGGCAGTCACCATTTACTGATCGATTTAAACTTCCTTCAAAATGCTCTTAGCTGATTACAACATATGTGGCTGCTAACAATATGGAATAAGTATTTAAATATATTGCTCAAATATTGTGAACAGTTTTTGCTTTCATTTTACAGATTAAAATATACAAATATGGAAGATTTGTCACTTGTTACTATAGAAAGAACATATCAGAATGATATATAAGATCATAATGACTCAAATTATCATAATAATAATAATGGGAATTTAAACCACATGCAACCAATTATAATAACTATTATTTGAACTCCCTAATTGACCTTGTATTTAAAAAAAGCATTACGTTTCCATTTCTAATATATCTTCCGCACAAAAGCCTATCTGGCAATGAAAGCAACTTCTGTTAATTTAATTGAAAGAGTATGTAAAAAAGAAAAAGTAAAACCACCAAAACCATTCAATTATATGATGAATGTATACAAAAAAAAAGAGAAATACACTATCTTGTAGTAAGGGAAATTAAATATATAAATATGTAATGTTCTTATTGGTGGTATCTTTTGCAATTCCATTTTCTGGCACGATTTGAAATTGCACTGTAGAAACTAATATTATTTTAGAACAAAAATACCAAATTTGATGTTTAAACCAAAAAATACCTCACGGTACTCCTGCCGGATGTCCTTCCTCAGCTTGGCCAGCAGCCGCGACGCCCACTTCTGCTTCACCTCCGGCTTCTCGCCCAGCAGCTCGTCCTTGACGGCGCGCTCTTCGTCCTTGGACATGCGCTTCTCGTGCTTCTTGAAGTACTTGCGCTTGCGGGCCTGCAGGTTGAACCAGGTGTAGGCGATGGCGCGCACGTGCGGGAGCAGCGCCTCGATGAAGGGGTGGAACTCATCCTGCCCCGGCGCCATGGCAAAGGAGGAGGACAGAGAGAGAGAGAGAGAGACAGAGACAGAAGAAAGGAAAAAGAAAGAAAGAAAGAAAAAAAGAAAAAAAAAAAAAGAAAAAGAGAAAAAGAAAAAAAGAAAAAGAGAAAAAAAAAAAGCACAAAAAAAAAATAAGAAAAAAAAAAAAGAAAAAAAAAGAAAAAAGAAAAGATAAAAAAAAAAAAAAAAAATAAAGAAAGAAAAAAGAAAAAAAAAAAAAAAAAAAAAAAAAACAAAAAAAGAAAAAAAAAAGAAAAAAAAAAAAAAAAAAAAAAGAAAAAAGAAAAAAAAAACAAAAAAAAAAAAAAAAAAACAAAAAAAAAAAAAAAAAAAAACAAAAAAAAAAAACAGAGACGGGACGGAAAAGGGGAGAAAGAAAGAAAGAAAAAGGGGGAGAAAGGAGAGGAGGTTTAGAGACACCGGCATTCGGACAACAGACTTTCGAGTACGATCACAACTCTCGGGAACACCGGGCACTCTGAAACACACACACACACACACACACACACACACACACCGACACACACACACACACACACACACACACACACACACACACACAGACACACACACACACACACCACACACACACACACACACACACACACACACACACACACACCAGACACACACACACACACACACACACACACACACACACACACACACACACACAACACCCACACAGACATAGTGTGGCAATTAAACTTAACCCGACTGAGGTATTTTTTGGTTTAAACATCAAATTTGGTATTTTTGTTCTAAAATAATATTAGTTTCTACAGTGCAATTTCAAATCGTGCCAGAAAATGGAATTGCAAAAGATACCACCAATAAGAACATTACATATTTATATATTTAATTTCCCTTACTACAAGATAGTGTATTTCTCTTTTTTTTTGTATATATTCATCATATAATTGAATAGTTTTGGTGGTTTTACTTTTTCTTTTTTACATACTCTTTCAATTAAATTAACAGAAGTTGCTTTCATTGCCAGATAGGCTTTTGTGCAGAAGATATATTAGAAATGGAAACGTAATGCTTTTTTTAAATACAAGGTCAATTAGGGAGTTCAAATAATAGTTATTATAATTGGTTGCATGTGGTTTAAATTCCCATTATTATTATTATGATAATTTGAGTCATTATGATCTTATATATCATTCTGATATGTTCTTTCTATAGTAACAAGTGACAAATCTTCCATATTTGTACATTTTAATCTGTAAAATGAAAGCAAAAACAGTTCACAATATTTGAGCAATATATTTAAATACTTATTCCATATTGTTAGCAGCCACATATGTTGTAATCAGCTAAGAGC
>PIJE02001574.1:95953-105953 GCA_002895965.2 Coryphaenoides rupestris | reverse complement strand
AAAAAAAAAAAAAAAAAAAAAAAAAAAAAAAAAAAAAAAAAAAAAAAAAAAAAAAAAAAAAAAAAAAAAAAAAAAAAAAAAAAAAAAAAAAAAAAAAAAAAAAAAAAAAAAAAAAAAAAAAAAAAAAAAAAAAAAAAAAAAAAAAAAAAAAAAAAAAAAAAAAAAAAAAAAAAAAAAAAAAAAAAAAAAAAAAAAAAAAAAAAAAAAAAAAAAAAAAAAAAAAAAAAAAAAAAAAAAAAAAAAAAAAAAAAAAAAAAAAAAAAAAAAAAAAAAAAAAAAAAAAAAAAAAAAAAAAAAAAAAAAAAAAAAAAAAAAAAAAAAAAAAAAAAAAAAAAAAAAAAAAAAAAAAAAAAAAAAAAAAAAAAAAAAAAAAAAAAAAAAAAAAAAAAAAAAAAAAAAAAAAAAAAAAAAAAAAAAAAAAAAAAAAAAAAAAAAAAAAAAAAAAAAAAAAAAAAAAAAAAAAAAAAAAAAAAAAAAAAAAAAAAAAAAAAAAAAAAAAAAAAAAAAAAAAAAAAAAAAAAAAAAAAAAAAAAAAAAAAAAAAAAAAAAAAAAAAAAAAAAAAAAAAAAAAAAAAAAAAAAAAAAAAAAAAAAAAAAAAAAAAAAAAAAAAAAAAAAAAAAAAAAAAAAAAAAAAAAAAAAAAAAAAAAAAAAAAAAAAAAAAAAAAAAAAAAAAAAAAAAAAAAAAAAAAAAAAAAAAAAAAAAAAAAAAAAAAAAAAAAAAAAAAAAAAAAAAAAAAAAAAAAAAAAAAAAAAAAAAAAAAAAAAAAAAAAAAAAAAAAAAAAAAAAAAAAAAAAAAAAAAAAAAAAAAAAAAAAAAAAAAAAAAAAAAAAAAAAAAAAAAAAAAAAAAAAAAAAAAAAAAAAAAAAAAAAAAAAAAAAAAAAAAAAAAAAAAAAAAAAAAAAAAAAAAAAAAAAAAAAAAAAAAAAAAAAAAAAAAAAAAAAAAAAAAAAAAAAAAAAAAAAAAAAAAAAAAAAAAAAAAAAAAAAAAAAAAAAAAAAAAAAAAAAAAAAAAAAAAAAAAAAAAAAAAAAAAAAAAAAAAAAAAAAAAAAAAAAAAAAAAAAAAAAAAAAAAAAAAAAAAAAAAAAAAAAAAAAAAAAAAAAAAAAAAAAAAAAAAAAAAAAAAAAAAAAAAAAAAAAAAAAAAAAAAAAAAAAAAAAAAAAAAAAAAAAAAAAAAAAAAAAAAAAAAAAAAAAAAAAAAAAAAAAAAAAAAAAAAAAAAAAAAAAAAAAAAAAAAAAAAAAAAAAAAAAAAAAAAAAAAAAAAAAAAAAAAAAAAAAAAAAAAAAAAAAAAAAAAAAAAAAAAAAAAAAAAAAAAAAAAAAAAAAAAAAAAAAAAAAAAAAAAAAAAAAAAAAAAAAAAAAAAAAAAAAAAAAAAAAAAAAAAAAAAAAAAAAAAAAAAAAAAAAAAAAAAAAAAAAAAAAAAAAAAAAAAAAAAAAAAAAAAAAAAAAAAAAAAAAAAAAAAAAAAAAAAAAAAAAAAAAAAAAAAAAAAAAAAAAAAAAAAAAAAAAAAAAAAAAAAAAAAAAAAAAAAAAAAAAAAAAAAAAAAAAAAAAAAAAAAAAAAAAAAAAAAAAAAAAAAAAAAAAAAAAAAAAAAAAAAAAAAAAAAAAAAAAAAAAAAAAAAAAAAAAAAAAAAAAAAAAAAAAAAAAAAAAAAAAAAAAAAAAAAAAAAAAAAAAAAAAAAAAAAAAAAAAAAAAAAAAAAAAAAAAAAAAAAAAAAAAAAAAAAAAAAAAAAAAAAAAAAAAAAAAAAAAAAAAAAAAAAAAAAAAAAAAAAAAAAAAAAAAAAAAAAAAAAAAAAAAAAAAAAAAAAAAAAAAAAAAAAAAAAAAAAAAAAAAAAAAAAAAAAAAAAAAAAAAAAAAAAAAAAAAAAAAAAAAAAAAAAAAAAAAAAAAAAAAAAAAAAAAAAAAAAAAAAAAAAAAAAAAAAAAAAAAAAAAAAAAAAAAAAAAAAAAAAAAAAAAAAAAAAAAAAAAAAAAAAAAAAAAAAAAAAAAAAAAAAAAAAAAAAAAAAAAAAAAAAAAAAAAAAAAAAAAAAAAAAAAAAAAAAAAAAAAAAAAAAAAAAAAAAAAAAAAAAAAAAAAAAAAAAAAAAAAAAAAAAAAAAAAAAAAAAAAAAAAAAAAAAAAAAAAAAAAAAAAAAAAAAAAAAAAAAAAAAAAAAAAAAAAAAAAAAAAAAAAAAAAAAAAAAAAAAAAAAAAAAAAAAAAAAAAAAAAAAAAAAAAAAAAAAAAAAAAAAAAAAAAAAAAAAAAAAAAAAAAAAAAAAAAAAAAAAAAAAAAAAAAAAAAAAAAAAAAAAAAAAAAAAAAAAAAAAAAAAAAAAAAAAAAAAAAAAAAAAAAAAAAAAAAAAAAAAAAAAAAAAAAAAAAAAAAAAAAAAAAAAAAAAAAAAAAAAAAAAAAAAAAAAAAAAAAAAAAAAAAAAAAAAAAAAAAAAAAAAAAAAAAAAAAAAAAAAAAAAAAAAAAAAAAAAAAAAAAAAAAAAAAAAAAAAAAAAAAAAAAAAAAAAAAAAAAAAAAAAAAAAAAAAAAAAAAAAAAAAAAAAAAAAAAAAAAAAAAAAAAAAAAAAAAAAAAAAAAAAAAAAAAAAAAAAAAAAAAAAAAAAAAAAAAAAAAAAAAAAAAAAAAAAAAAAAAAAAAAAAAAAAAAAAAAAAAAAAAAAAAAAAAAAAAAAAAAAAAAAAAAAAAAAAAAAAAAAAAAAAAAAAAAAAAAAAAAAAAAAAAAAAAAAAAAAAAAAAAAAAAAAAAAAAAAAAAAAAAAAAAAAAAAAAAAAAAAAAAAAAAAAAAAAAAAAAAAAAAAAAAAAAAAAAAAAAAAAAAAAAAAAAAAAAAAAAAAAAAAAAAAAAAAAAAAAAAAAAAAAAAAAAAAAAAAAAAAAAAAAAAAAAAAAAAAAAAAAAAAAAAAAAAAAAAAAAAAAAAAAAAAAAAAAAAAAAAAAAAAAAAAAAAAAAAAAAAAAAAAAAAAAAAAAAAAAAAAAAAAAAAAAAAAAAAAAAAAAAAAAAAAAAAAAAAAAAAAAAAAAAAAAAAAAAAAAAAAAAAAAAAAAAAAAAAAAAAAAAAAAAAAAAAAAAAAAAAAAAAAAAAAAAAAAAAAAAAAAAAAAAAAAAAAAAAAAAAAAAAAAAAAAAAAAAAAAAAAAAAAAAAAAAAAAAAAAAAAAAAAAAAAAAAAAAAAAAAAAAAAAAAAAAAAAAAAAAAAAAAAAAAAAAAAAAAAAAAAAAAAAAAAAAAAAAAAAAAAAAAAAAAAAAAAAAAAAAAAAAAAAAAAAAAAAAAAAAAAAAAAAAAAAAAAAAAAAAAAAAAAAAAAAAAAAAAAAAAAAAAAAAAAAAAAAAAAAAAAAAAAAAAAAAAAAAAAAAAAAAAAAAAAAAAAAAAAAAAAAAAAAAAAAAAAAAAAAAAAAAAAAAAAAAAAAAAAAAAAAAAAAAAAAAAAAAAAAAAAAAAAAAAAAAAAAAAAAAAAAAAAAAAAAAAAAAAAAAAAAAAAAAAAAAAAAAAAAAAAAAAAAAAAAAAAAAAAAAAAAAAAAAAAAAAAAAAAAAAAAAAAAAAAAAAAAAAAAAAAAAAAAAAAAAAAAAAAAAAAAAAAAAAAAAAAAAAAAAAAAAAAAAAAAAAAAAAAAAAAAAAAAAAAAAAAAAAAAAAAAAAAAAAAAAAAAAAAAAAAAAAAAAAAAAAAAAAAAAAAAAAAAAAAAAAAAAAAAAAAAAAAAAAAAAAAAAAAAAAAAAAAAAAAAAAAAAAAAAAAAAAAAAAAAAAAAAAAAAAAAAAAAAAAAAAAAAAAAAAAAAAAAAAAAAAAAAAAAAAAAAAAAAAAAAAAAAAAAAAAAAAAAAAAAAAAAAAAAAAAAAAAAAAAAAAAAAAAAAAAAAAAAAAAAAAAAAAAAAAAAAAAAAAAAAAAAAAAAAAAAAAAAAAAAAAAAAAAAAAAAAAAAAAAAAAAAAAAAAAAAAAAAAAAAAAAAAAAAAAAAAAAAAAAAAAAAAAAAAAAAAAAAAAAAAAAAAAAAAAAAAAAAAAAAAAAAAAAAAAAAAAAAAAAAAAAAAAAAAAAAAAAAAAAAAAAAAAAAAAAAAAAAAAAAAAAAAAAAAAAAAAAAAAAAAAAAAAAAAAAAAAAAAAAAAAAAAAAAAAAAAAAAAAAAAAAAAAAAAAAAAAAAAAAAAAAAAAAAAAAAAAAAAAAAAAAAAAAAAAAAAAAAAAAAAAAAAAAAAAAAAAAAAAAAAAAAAAAAAAAAAAAAAAAAAAAAAAAAAAAAAAAAAAAAAAAAAAAAAAAAAAAAAAAAAAAAAAAAAAAAAAAAAAAAAAAAAAAAAAAAAAAAAAAAAAAAAAAAAAAAAAAAAAAAAAAAAAAAAAAAAAAAAAAAAAAAAAAAAAAAAAAAAAAAAAAAAAAAAAAAAAAAAAAAAAAAAAAAAAAAAAAAAAAAAAAAAAAAAAAAAAAAAAAAAAAAAAAAAAAAAAAAAAAAAAAAAAAAAAAAAAAAAAAAAAAAAAAAAAAAAAAAAAAAAAAAAAAAAAAAAAAAAAAAAAAAAAAAAAAAAAAAAAAAAAAAAAAAAAAAAAAAAAAAAAAAAAAAAAAAAAAAAAAAAAAAAAAAAAAAAAAAAAAAAAAAAAAAAAAAAAAAAAAAAAAAAAAAAAAAAAAAAAAAAAAAAAAAAAAAAAAAAAAAAAAAAAAAAAAAAAAAAAAAAAAAAAAAAAAAAAAAAAAAAAAAAAAAAAAAAAAAAAAAAAAAAAAAAAAAAAAAAAAAAAAAAAAAAAAAAAAAAAAAAAAAAAAAAAAAAAAAAAAAAAAAAAAAAAAAAAAAAAAAAAAAAAAAAAAAAAAAAAAAAAAAAAAAAAAAAAAAAAAAAAAAAAAAAAAAAAAAAAAAAAAAAAAAAAAAAAAAAAAAAAAAAAAAAAAAAAAAAAAAAAAAAAAAAAAAAAAAAAAAAAAAAAAAAAAAAAAAAAAAAAAAAAAAAAAAAAAAAAAAAAAAAAAAAAAAAAAAAAAAAAAAAAAAAAAAAAAAAAAAAAAAAAAAAAAAAAAAAAAAAAAAAAAAAAAAAAAAAAAAAAAAAAAAAAAAAAAAAAAAAAAAAAAAAAAAAAAAAAAAAAAAAAAAAAAAAAAAAAAAAAAAAAAAAAAAAAAAAAAAAAAAAAAAAAAAAAAAAAAAAAAAAAAAAAAAAAAAAAAAAAAAAAAAAAAAAAAAAAAAAAAAAAAAAAAAAAAAAAAAAAAAAAAAAAAAAAAAAAAAAAAAAAAAAAAAAAAAAAAAAAAAAAAAAAAAAAAAAAAAAAAAAAAAAAAAAAAAAAAAAAAAAAAAAAAAAAAAAAAAAAAAAAAAAAAAAAAAAAAAAAAAAAAAAAAAAAAAAAAAAAAAAAAAAAAAAAAAAAAAAAAAAAAAAAAAAAAAAAAAAAAAAAAAAAAAAAAAAAAAAAAAAAAAAAAAAAAAAAAAAAAAAAAAAAAAAAAAAAAAAAAAAAAAAAAAAAAAAAAAAAAAAAAAAAAAAAAAAAAAAAAAAAAAAAAAAAAAAAAAAAAAAAAAAAAAAAAAAAAAAAAAAAAAAAAAAAAAAAAAAAAAAAAAAAAAAAAAAAAAAAAAAAAAAAAAAAAAAAAAAAAAAAAAAAAAAAAAAAAAAAAAAAAAAAAAAAAAAAAAAAAAAAAAAAAAAAAAAAAAAAAAAAAAAAAAAAAAAAAAAAAAAAAAAAAAAAAAAAAAAAAAAAAAAAAAAAAAAAAAAAAAAAAAAAAAAAAAAAAAAAAAAAAAAAAAAAAAAAAAAAAAAAAAAAGAAAAGTTGCGTCTGATTTGCTGCTGGGATCGCGCATTGCCGAGCAGAGGAGGAGGAGGCTGCTGCTGTGTTGGGGATGGTGTAGTAGTCGGAGGTCCCTCTCTCTCTCTCTCTCTCTTTCTCTCTCTCTCTCTCTCTCTCTCTCTCACTACCTACCGTCACCCCCGCTCTCGCTCTCTCCCCACCTCTCTCTCTCTTATCTCTTAAGTTGGACGCGCACACGGCGGAGAAACCCTCTCTCTCTCTCCCACTCTGCCTCGGTGTCTCTCTCCCCTACGCTCTCTTTTTTTTCGTGCGTGCTGCGTTAAAACACCAAGCGAGGAGACATCGCCAAATTGGAGACGCCTGCGGTCGAAATATAGACACACACACATACATACTGTACATCCAGTATAGCGCGATCTTTTCCCCGATTTTTTTTTGTGTCGGTTTTACGCGCACGAATCTTTACGCGTACGAATTTTTCGCAGCGCAGCGCTCGGATTTGTTCGGCAAGTTCGGCGTTTTTTCGCCTTTTTTTGTTATTTTTTAGTTGTTCTTTCTTCTTGTTGCACTTTGATATTTTTCCATTCATTCATGGATGTTGTTGGATAGCCCGACGCCCGACGCAAACGGCGGATCGTAAAAAGTGCCGAGCGAAAAAAAGTCGTGCGCCGTGCGTCATGGCGCGCTGAAGTGACCCCGACCAGAGGAACCCGTTGAAACCACGTTTATTAGTGATCGACCATGTACTCCCCCATTTGTCTCACTCAGGTACTTCTGTTTTCTCTTGCATGTCTTATGATATATAACCCCTTGCTTGTTGTTTGGGTGCGTGCACACACACACAGACACACACGCACACACGCACCCAAACGCACACACGCAGACATAGACCCCCCACCCCCCTAAAGGTGGATTATTTTTTAAAAGTGTGTCTCATGTGTCTGAAATGTCTCATCAGCGTTTGCGTAAATAGTTGTGCGTAAAGGCAGCTCTCCCTTTAGAAATGCAACCTAATGCCTTTTTAATTCATCACCAGACAGGGACGTAGGCTATAGTTCTCACACACACTCACACACTCTGGTGCGTCAAGTTTAAGGTTGCCTGTTTTTATTGTGCTGTTGTTTAAACGTAGGGCCTGGCTATTTGTAGATTGCAGGTTTTTATTTGTATTTTATTAGGCCCTGTGCAGCAAATGCATTCCAGCCCCAATCAATAACCCTTGACTCTGTTCAAATGGAGCTGGAAGGTGATAAAGTGCACTTTTTTTTGACTCAAGGAAGCTCCAGCCTAAATGACAAAGTCAATTCCCCCAAAGTTGGACTGAGTGGCTGACTGACTGTTTTTGGCTGAGTCAGTCTGACTGTTTATATTTGACTTGGCATAAGTCAGTGATTGACTGAGATGTGGTTTAGTTTGTGCTTAAGAGGATTGTGCTTTTACGGCCTGAGCTGAAGTGCAGCGCTGGGCCCTCGACACCAGGCATTCATCTTCCCAGCTGCTGGGCTCTTTTGGACTTGACTTTATTAAAGAATCATAAAATATTGTGGGGATGTCCGGGGTCGGCCAACTTCAGGTTTTACAATATTACAGTGTGCTAATGACACAACATATTGTCCCTGAATTGCAGATTTTTTGTTGTTATTGTTTTAATTATTATTTGACATTTAGTTGTCCCATGAACACTGAAAGTAGATTAATTGTTAATTAATTATCATGTTCATTTTAACATGATACAATTCCCACCATTGAAATTTAAAATTGAATAATTTACCTGATTAACCTGCAGTTTTAAAAAGTTTTTCATGTGTGGAAATAAAAAAATAGTGTTTCTCATGAAAATCCAGCTGTCTACCAAACCACCTACTTTTATTTCTTAATTTTTTTGGACATTTCCTTTGCATGTAAAAGCTTTGAAACATGCCATTAGTTGGTCGCCGTTTGAGGTCCGCTCTATGGCTTTTTTTGGGTTTTTACTGCGTGTGTATCAAGAGTGCTATGCCTTCCACAGCGAAGCTCAGTTGCGGCACACACACACACAGCACACACACACACACAGCACACACACACACACACACGCGCGCACACACACACACACACACACACACACACACACACACACACACACACACACACATAGAGACACAGGGAGGGGATTTCTGTGGTTTCCAATGAAGCACGGCTGCCTGCTTCTCCAAAGAACAATATGTGGTTTTAACTCTTCAAAGACCCACTTATACGAGGCATCTTATGGTTTATTCAATTTGACATTTTAATGACCTTAAAACAATGCCAAGTCCTCCTTTCCATGTTTCTCCAAGACTACAGCTACTAGAATTTAGTCCAAATTGTGTTGCCAAACCAACCCCCCTTCCTGTATTATACCCAAACCCTATACCCCGTGCTGAATGTGTAATTGCACTATAATAAGGGTTTTTTTGTAATATATACAAATTGTATTGCATCAGGGATTGAATTGTAAACATGTTGTTCTTCAAATTCTTATGTTCATGTTTCTGAGAAAAGACCCCCACCCAAAAAAAACGGAGCCTCTAGCCGCCCGGAGCGCCGATTTTATAGTTTTCATGTTGGCCTAAAAATATAACCGGACTATGTGGTCTGGTATGAACTGTAGCGTGAGCACATGTACCCGTGTAGCGTTTCACCGTACAGTTCACCTAAAATACGACTCGATTCGAACCGCTCACACTCATAAACCTCAGAAATTCCCTCCCCAAGTCTCCCATAATTTGCAAGAGGCCGTCCTCTCGTCAAACCGAGCGACGTGTGATTGATTTGAACTTTAACTTTAACAGCAAGTTCTTGTAAGTTTCGTCCGTCCGTCGGCACGTTCCCCCCCCTGTCCGTCCTCAGCTCTGCCACCACCTATACACACACTTTTGTGCGCTCACACGCCGTCGTTACGCTCCTCATGAATGTGTCCACGCCGCTTATGAATGCGTTTGATTCGGTCGTTGGTGCTGCTGCTAATTTATTGAATTTATTTGACCCAGTCCACTCTCTCTGCCGCTCTCTCCCTCTCTTGGACTTACATTTATCTTGAGTTAATATTTGATTAATAAGTTCTCATGGGCACAGGGAATAGTTTGATAAGAGAAGCGTGTGTGTGTGTGTGTGTGTGTGTGTGTGTGTGTGTGTGTGTGTGTGAGTGTGTGTGTGTGTCTGTGTGTGTGAGGGGTGCATGCTCTCAGTATGTGCAGCACACACGACGCTCGGTACTCAGTGCATTCTCCACAAACCAACGAACGAAAGAAGAGAGAGAGAGAGAGAGAGAGAGAGAGAGAGAGAGAGAGAGAGAGAGAAGAGAGAAAGAGAGAGAGAGAGAGAGATGAGAGAGAGAGAGAGAGCAGACACTCGAGTGCATTCACTAGTCGTCAGTGCGCTCGGTGCTATTGTGGCGCGGGGCCGTTTGAACCCAAACACTGGATTTCCTTGTTGGGCCCTCGGCACGTCCACATACGTCTCGAATGGTAACGTCGCAACACTGCACTCGACGGTTGTGTTTGTTTTAGTGTTTCGTTTTTTTGATGTGTTCATATATTTCGGTCTATGTAAATGACCAGAGGGAATGAAAACATATATATGTACAGTATATATATATATATATATACATATATATATATATACACAGTAAATCGCAGGACAATTCCCAAATAACGTGTTGATGATGACGCTTGGACAACTTCCAGACCAAAAGACCAAAAGTCAAGAAAAGCAGTGTGTGTGTGTGTGTGTGTTGTGTGACCTTATCACCCGATCAATACTAAACACACACACATTGACACACACACACCATACACACACACCACACCACAGACAGGGACGAGACAAACTTTGGTGGCGTGGGGGGGGGCGAGGAGGGAGGTCGGAGGGGCGCGTCTCCTCTTACCTTGGTCTTGGACGTAGTAGGCCAGGAACAAGTCCAGCTCCTTGACGGACACGGTGATGTGGTGCGGCTGCACGCACAGCGCCGGGTTGGTGCAGTGCGGCGACTTGACCAGCCGCTCGCCGTCCGTGCTCTCCAGCGGGATGCCCTTGAACAGGATGACCATCACCAGGTCCAGCCGCCACACCTTGTCCGCCTGGCGCAGGCAGTCGATGCGGCGGATCTTGCCCTTCTGGTCGGGGTTGGAGAGCACGCAGCACGGGTGCTTCTTGCCCGTGACGCTGAGCACAAAGTCCTCGCGGTACTCCTGCCGGATGTCCTTCTAGCTTGGCCACACACACACACACAAAAACGAAACACTAAAACAAACACAACCGT
>PIJE02001574.1:8453-93453 GCA_002895965.2 Coryphaenoides rupestris | reverse complement strand
GGCATTAGGTTGCATTTCTAAAGGGAGAGCTGCCTTTACGCACAACTATTTACGCAAACGCTGATGAGACATTTCAGACACATGAGACACACTTTTAAAAAATAATCCACCTTTAGGGGGGTGGGGGGTCTATGTCTGCGTGTGTGCGTTTGGGTGCGTGTGTGCGTGTGTGTCTGTGTGTGTGTGCACGCACCCAAACAACAAGCAAGGGGTTATATATCATAAGACATGCAAGAGAAAACAGAAGTACCTGAGTGAGACAAATGGGGGAGTACATGGTCGATCACTAATAAACGTGGTTTCAACGGGTTCCTCTGGTCGGGGTCACTTCAGCGCGCCATGACGCACGGCGCACGACTTTTTTTCGCTCGGCACTTTTTACGATCCGCCGTTTGCGTCGGGCGTCGGGCTATCCAACAACATCCATGAATGAATGGAAAAATATCAAAGTGCAACAAGAAGAAAGAACAACTAAAAAATAACAAAAAAAGGCGAAAAAACGCCGAACTTGCCGAACAAATCCGAGCGCTGCGCTGCGAAAAATTCGTACGCGTAAAGATTCGTGCGCGTAAAACCGACACAAAAAAAAATCGGGGAAAAGATCGCGCTATACTGGATGTACAGTATGTATGTGTGTGTGTCTATATTTCGACCGCAGGCGTCTCCAATTTGGCGATGTCTCCTCGCTTGGTGTTTTAACGCAGCACGCACGAAAAAAAAGAGAGCGTAGGGGAGAGAGACACCGAGGCAGAGTGGGAGAGAGAGAGAGGGTTTCTCCGCCGTGTGCGCGTCCAACTTAAGAGATAAGAGAGAGAGAGGTGGGGAGAGAGCGAGAGCGGGGGTGACGGTAGGTAGTGAGAGAGAGAGAGAGAGAGAGAGAGAGAGAGAGAGAGAGAGAGAGAGGGACCTCCGACTACTACACCATCCCCAACACAGCAGCAGCCTCCTCCTCCTCTGCTCGGCAATGCGCGATCCCAGCAGCAAATCAGACGCAACTTTTCTTTTTTTTCTCTCTCTCTCTCTCTCTCTCTCTCTCTCTCTCTCTCTCTCTCTCTCTCTCCCTCTCTTTCTTTCACCCCCCCTCACCACCACCACCACACGTAATTACACAGTCACACGCCTCCTCCTCCTCCTCCAAACACACATTCCATATCCTTCCATCCCACCACCTCATGTGCTCTCTCTCTCTCTCTTTCTCTCCCCCCTCTCTCTCTCCCTCCCTCCCTCCCTCTCTCTCTCCCTCGCTCTCTCTCTCTCTCTCTCTCTCTCTCTGTGATGATGATGTACCTTGGACATCATGGAGAAGACAGACATCTATTCTGTCCTTCTTGCAAACCCCTTTAATCCTAAACTTTACGAGGCTACATTGATGAAAACATTATTTTGTATAAAATATGTATTTTGTCTATTGTAGTTTATTCTAACATCCCATTGCGTGCAAAGGGTCAAAAAATAAAGAAAGCCACCATGACTGTTAACTATGTATATCTTATAGGCTACAACAACACAATAAATGCAAAGTGACAGAGAGAGAAAAAAGTAGTACTACTACTACTACTAACACTCTGCATATACTGTATAGTAGACAGTAGACGGACCCGTCCTAGTCAGTTCAACTAGTGCATGTGCGTGTGTGTATGTGTGTGTGTGTTGTGTGTGTGTGTGTGTGTGTGTGTGTGTGTGTGTGTGTGTGTCGTCTGTCTGACCTATTGTCGACATTCCAGCAGGAGCGCATTTGCCAATAACTGGGCAGGGAGGCGACAAAGGGACCTTGGTGCCAAACGCACGACTACTATTTTGGCGCTGGTGTCATACACACTCATTGATGTGATGTGAGAGTGTGTGTGTGTGTGTGTGTGTGTGTGTGTGTGTGTGTGTGTGTGTGTGTGTGTGTGCGCGCGCGTGTGCGTGCGTGCGTGCGTGTGTGTGTGTGCGCGTGTGTGTGAGTGCGTGTGTGTGCGCCATGCGTAACACACTCCTTTCTTTTTTGCACTGACGTTCAAGTTTCCCCTTGGCACGGGTTGCAGTCTACCAGGGCAACATACACACACACACACACACACACACACACACACACACACACACATATATACAGTAGGCCTATATGTATATATTACACAACACAGCTCACAGCACATCTCAAACCAATAATAATAATAATAATAATAACAATAATAATAATAAGAATAATTGGTGTCACGTACCATCGCACTGTACTGCATTTATTAATCGGGGGGGGGGCTCCTGGAGATCTTGGTTTGGTTGGTGGACACACACAACACACACACACACACACACACACAAGCAAGCCGGCTGCTCCTGCCTCACATGTCTCACGTTCAAGTTTTTTTTTCCTTGCAACAAAAAAGAAAAAAAGTCAACACCGGAAGACAAATCTTGGCAGAAGTCGGTTGCAAAAAAGAAAAGAAAAACCCGTGCACACACACTTTTTTTCTCCCACAGACCCCCCCCCCCCCCCCCGCCGCACCGATCTTCCTCTCCGCGTCTTTCTTTTTTGGATCGACTTTTAGGCTTGTTGAGAAGTTGAACGCGGTCCAGGGGTGTAGTACTAGGTCTCCGCCTTCACTTTCACTGTGTCTGACTGTCTGACTGGCTGGCTGGCTGTCTGACTGGCTGGCTGTTGGCTGCAGCCCTGCCCTCCGTTTCGACTCTCTGCAGCCAGGGGGAGGGAGGAGGAGGAAGAGGAGGAGGAGGAGGAGGAGGGAGGAAGGGAAAAAAAGAAAAGAAAAGAAAAAGCTTTTGCAGGAGAACTTGGCCTCCCCAACTCCCATTGGCCAACGGGACGACATCATAGCCTACTGGCCCCGGGACTAAACTCTAAACTCTTGCACCCTGGGGCCCTGTGGCTTCCGCTCCTCCCCGACGCACTAGTTGGACACTCAGGCCCACTGCTGGACACTCAGGCGCGCAGATTTACGCATGCAAACTTTACCATTAAAACGATTAAAACCATTAAAATGTCCAAAAGTTGTAATCCTGCCGTGCCGTGGTTTCTGACAGTCCAGGTGTGCGGCACGGCAACGCACTACAGGACTGTCAGAATAATAATAATAATAATAATAATAATAATAATAAAATAAATACTATATACATAATAAATAATAATTATAACAATAATAATACAGAAATAAATACAATATACTAATACATAATAACAATAATTATTATTTGTATTATTATAATTCAAGCCATCATTTAATTGTAAAGTATATTAACATCAATATCAACATTTCTAAATAAGGTCTGTCAATATCTGCTATTTGTACTTGTGTCAGTAAACACATGCATGGTTAAAAAATTTATAAATCCACCAAGATGTGTGGCTGGCTACTTGTGTGGGAATGTGGGAAACGGCCCCCCCCCCCGCCGCACCGATCTTCCTCTCCGCGTCTTTCTTTTTTGGATCGACTTTTAGGCTTGTTGAGAAGTTGAACGCGGTCCAGGGGTGTAGTACTAGGTCTCCGCCTTCACTTTCACTGTGTCTGACTGTCTGACTGGCTGGCTGGCTGTCTGACTGGCTGGCTGTTGGCTGCAGCCCTGCCCTCCGTTTCGACTCTCTGCAGCCAGGGGGAGGGAGGAGGAGGAAGAGGAGGAGGAGGAGGAGGAGGGAGGAAGGGAAAAAAAGAAAAGAAAAGAAAAAGCTTTTGCAGGAGAACTTGGCCTCCCCAACTCCCATTGGCCAACGGGACGACATCATAGCCTACTGGCCCCGGGACTAAACTCTAAACTCTTGCACCCTGGGGCCCTGTGGCTTCCGCTCCTCCCCGACGCACTAGTTGGACACTCAGGCCCACTGCTGGACACTCAGGCGCGCAGATTTACGCATGCAAACTTTACCATTAAAACGATTAAAACCATTAAAATGTCCAAAAGTTGTAATCCTGCCGTGCCGTGGTTTCTGACAGTCCAGGTGTGCGGCACGGCAACGCACTACAGGACTGTCAGAATAATAATAATAATAATAATAATAATAATAATAACAACATTATTATTATTATTATTATAATTATAATAATAATAAATAAATAAATACAATATACTAATAAATAATAATAATAACAATAATAACACATGAATAAATACAATATACTAATACATAATAACAATAATTATTATTTGTATTATTAGAATTCAAGCCATCATTTAATTGTAAAGTATATTAACATCAATATCAAACATTTCTAAATAGGTCCTGTCTATCTCATGCTATTTGTACTTGTGTCAGTAAACAAATGCATGGTTAAAAACATAAATAAATACTACCAAGCTGTTGTGGCTGGGCTTACTTGTGTGGGAAATGTGGGAACGGTCCATCAGCTTTTGAGTTTAGGCCCCAATATTACAGACCTGCCATTTTAATAATTTATGGTTGATTTATTGTTTCTTTTCTTTTGTATAGCTTTCTTATATTTTCCTGAGATCAATTAGGCCGATTATATTATATTTCTTTGGCGTCTAATATAATAGTACGTGTTGTTTTGCGCAAAGACTTGGTAAGCATGTGTGTTTTTGTGCGGTGCCTGTCCCTCTGTATTGATGTATTATTTCTCTTGTGTATGCGTTATGCTGAGGAAGTGCTGCCGCCTTGTGGCAAAAATGGTCATCGGGGCCCAACAGCTCGTTTTCATATCTGGAAAAAATGAAAATTGAGAAAATGCATTTTTTCCCTTCATATGAAAATATTTAAAACGTTTTTGTTCGAAATGTAAATAATGTTTCATATTAACATACCTTTTTGTTTCGTTTTTGTTCGTTTATTCCCCTTCATGTAAGCCTACTGGATGATAGAGGCCCTTGTGGTATTACAACTTAAAAAGTCGCAATGAAAGTTGAGTTTAGTTGTTTAAAAAATGTCAATCGCCATCACTTCAATGGCCTTTCATAAGACATTAGCTCGAATTAGTCGTCATCTTCCTCCTCAATGTCAATGTCAATGTCAATGTCAATGTCAATATAGGGCGCGCATATGCTAAGCTACATAGAAGGCGACGTAAAGCACAAAAAGGTGAGCAATGTGCACAGTGTGACACGAAATTATATTTTTGTGCAAAACTTTTAAGAGCCGTTGGAAATCGTATTTTTGTTTTATTTAATTATGTATAAATGATAATGATTAATTATTAGTAACTTGAATAATTATAGAAGAACAACAATTTTCATAATAATAATAATAATAATATAATAACCATAACTAGATTTATTCAACTTGTATTCTTTTGTTGTATTGTTGAAACCTTTGTTGGATGACCCTAAATGATCAGGGTCAGGGCCGATCATGAGGATACCCCGGTTAAAGGGGTACATATTACACCACCAGGTGTGAGTGTGATTAGCCATCGCAAGCCGTTTCACAATTGCCATGTGACTACCGTCTAGTGACATCACAAGTGGGAACGTCCACCTAGATGTATGATTACTAGATCAGTCTACCGCACTCTGGCTAATCACACTCACACCTGGTGGCATGATATGTCCCCTTTAAGACATGGACATGTATATATGCATGTGGACACAAATAAGTAGCTTGTCATTGGGTGAGTTTGTTCAGCCCTTACGTGTGCATTAATGAGAGGCATCTGGAAATGTCTATTCACAACTTACTGTGTGCTGACTAGCTTCCTGTTCACTCGCACATGTGCACATTTAGAGGACGAGCGTTCCTTCAAGTGGGTTTCAGGTCCCAGCCACCTCCACTCTCTCTCTCTCTCTCTCTCTCTCTCTCTCTCTCTCTCTCTCTCTCTCTCTCTCTCTCTCTCTCTCTCTCTCTCAGTGCGTTCCGTAATTAGAAGCGCCGGGTGCTCTATATCCCCGTACATTCGTCTTTGTCCGTTCCTTTTCTTTATTACACTTAATTTGCTGACACTTCACTTCCTGAGGCATACTGTGGTGGTGGGTGGCTGCGGCGGCGGCGGCGGCGGCAGAGGTGGTGACGGTGGGGGTGGTGGTGACGGCACTGAACACTTCACCCATTGCACTTCCAATTAGCCCTTCATGATTTCGGTAATCAAATGATGTATGAGCACTTTTGCACTAATAGGTACGAGTGGCTCTCTGGCAGAAGCATCCGCGGATGCCTTTGGATTTGACACACACACACACGCACACTCACACATGCACACGCATCATGCACGCACGCACACACACACACACACACACACACACACACACACACACACACACACTTGTGAGCATGCACGCACACGCACACATGCACATACGCAGACATACCATAGACACATACCATAGACTGTAAAATATATACGGCACACACACAGGCAGGCACATGCACACACAAACACACACACACACACACACACACATATAAACATGCACACACACAAATGCACATATGCACACACACGCATGCATACTGACATGCACGCTGGCAGGCACACACACACACACACACACACACACACACACACACACACACACACACACACACACACACACACACACACACACACACACACACACACACACACACAGCACGTTGCATCATTAAAACAGAGTCCCAGTGTTGGAAGTGAATCCACACACAGTGACTCGGCTTTGCTGAGTCCAGGAACGTACATCATTAAAATATATTGATCCATCAATGACCGACATCCTCAAAACTGTCCCGGGGACTTTATGCTCAGGAACCCTAACCTTGTCCTTAGGTTCCCTTATCTTACTCTTAAAGGAGACATATTCTACCACCAGGTGTGGGCTTGATTAGCCATTTAAAGCGGTTTAAAGAAAACAGTGTCATCTCCGGTTTGTGACATCACAAGTGGGAGTGTCCACCTAGAAGTATGCTGGATAGATCAGCCTACCGGCCTACCCACCCAGTAGACTGTAGCAACTGGGAGGCTGATCTATACGCCATACATCTGGGTGGACACTCCCACTCGTGATGTGTCAAGTGGGGTCATTTCAAGGAATGGCTTGGAATGGCTATAATCATGCTCACACCTGGTGGTATAATAGGAGTCCTCTAAAACCTGAAAGTTAAACATCACACTGCATTCCAATATGGTTGTCGAAGCTCAGGATGAAAAAAAGACGGGAAGAAACAAGCGCCATAGGAAGAAAGTATCTGTGATTTTAAACCACTGACGGGTGTCTTAGAAGAATAAGGTGTTTTTTGTTGTTGTTTTGATTGGACCTGGGGAGTGGTGACGGTGGTGGATGTGGTGGTGGTGGTGGTGGCGGTGGCGGTGGCGGTGGTGAAAATCGCAAAACATCTGAGAAGCAGCTGAACATCGAGAAAAAAAAGAAGCCTGCACGCAACAATGGCGGCAGTCACACGAGTAAAATAAATATTCAGAGAGAAATGTCAGGCCGCCGCGGCTCTTTAGCCTGGGAAAGGCGCGGGTTGGACAGAAGCCCTTTGTTTCACACTATCAAATTAACACTGAGAAGAGCTATGCTTGAGGGAACAACGCCGGAGGACTCTCAGGCAGCAGGTTGAATACTTCCTACAGTCATTCATCTGGGGGGAAACCTCAGTCTCTCTCTCTCCTCCCCCACCACCGGTGGGGGAGGAGAGAGAGAGACTGAGGTTTCCTTTTCTTCTTTCGTTGGAGTAATAAAGACTTAGTCGATCTTATACTAGTTGTTTTTTTTTGTATGTTTTGTTTTTTTACAGTTCAACCGTGAATGGGATAGTGTTCAAAAAGTGAGAAGGCCTGGCGACGTTATAAAAGAAGACTGTCACCAAGTAAAGTTACGTACAAAGTTCCGTCCCTCAAACAATGACGGGATTCAAAAAGACGTTTTTAACGACGTATCCCGCTATAGGAATCAAACCGAAAGGTCAAAGTTCAACCTCCATCGATGTGGGGTTGTGTGTTCCTTCAAAAATGTCTCAAAAAGCATCCACCAATTACAGCCCCCCCCCCCCCCCCCCAACATCCCATATGTTTACATCTGTTTTTTGCAGAGAGCGACACACTATCTACCACCACCACCACCACCACCACCACCACCACCCTCACCTACATTAACCTTCTTGAATCTTGGATCTTGCAACTAAACACGTTCTAAACCCGAGAGGTGACGGCAAAGTGTGAGACAGCAGAGTTCTTGGGCTACAACATAACTCAACACAACAACAACAACAACAACAACAACAACAACTATGACAAACAACAAGACAACAAGAAGCAGAAGTCCCAACTCACCATCCACCAGGTCCGGGCTGACGTGTCGTAGCAGAGCTGCCACTTGACCAGACGCTCGCCGGGCTTCCCTGCCGCCATCCTGCCTGGCTGCAGCTCCATTCATCCAGGACCAGACCACCAGAGCCCTCAGCAAGGCAAGGAGAGAGCCGGCGAGGGAGGGAGGGAGGGAGGGAGGAGGAGGTGGGGTTGGGGTTGGGGGGGACAGAGAGAGAGGAAAAGGGAGGGTGGGGGGGGGGGGGGGGGGGGTGAGGGGAGAGACAGGCCACGCCACGTTTTTCACAGGGGGCCAATCGGAGTGGCCGCACTACACCGATGTGTGTTGTGATGGGAAGGGCTGTGTGTGTGTGTGTGTGTGTGTGTGTGTGTGTGTGTGTATGCGGTTCAGTTGGGGGCAAGCTGACTCAAAGCTGTGCTGTGTGTAACCCCTGGTACCCCCACACACACACACACACACACACACACACACTTCCCCACAATGACCCCCCCGCCTCGACCAGCTTCCCAAACAGCATCAACACCACCACCAACGCCACCACCACAGCCACCACCATCACCACCGCCGCCACCACCAGCACCATCACCACCACCACCACTACCACCACCAGCACCTCCACCACCACCACCACTCCACCCCAATCACATGATGTCTGTCTTTCAACCCACACAGTGGACTTTAGATAGATTAGATGATAGTTCATATGCAGTGGAGGTCTGTCAGGGTCTTCAGGGCCTTCTCTGCAGGCCCTACCATTTTGAAGAGATACAATCTTTTGTTCATAAAATATAATACATTTATAATTCTTATTTGTTGTAGCTATATAATAAGTACACAAATATTTGATACATTTTTTTTTTCGTAGAGGTTCTATTTAACCTCATAACCACATTAATGTTTAAATGCATAAATGTTAAATTCAACACGATCTGGAGCTGGAACTGCAGCCTGTCCACTCTAGGTACGGTAGCTCCGCCCCTCAGGGCCTGCTGAGTCCTGTGATGCAGACTCGACGAATAGAAACCATATCAATTGCAAAATGACAGCAAAATTAACCAATCGGAAATTGATGTGTGGGGATGGTCACACCCCCAGGGCCTTCTCGCTGCCCCAGGTGATGTTCATCTGATATCAACCAATCAAGTGGAGCTATTTCTTTTGCATTCGAATTCGGATTACTTTTTCAAGGTGACATTTCCAAGCGAAAAAGTACATATGTGAAAGGGAGAGGCCAAGATAAGACCAGAAAGTGCATTGAGGACAATCTGATAACGCGATGCTCACTGATAAAGTGAGCTAATGCACAATACATACGTATGCACTCGGATCTCTTGGCAGATAATAACAGAACAACATGAACCACTCATTGGGTAGCTGATAAACTCTCCTTGTTAATTGCTCTGAGGAGCGTAGAGAAACATTGATCGGTGAACACTAATTAATTTACCTTCCCCTGTGTGTTTGGCTGATGGTTGCCCCGGCCGTTGTGTTGTTAAAGTAATGGCATCGCCACGTTAGATAATTGTGTATTCGTTATTACGAGTTGTACATACATATTCATTAGCTGGTGAATATTTATGATTCACTTTTTTGTAAAGAAAAAGAAAAAGAAAAAACTTGTAAGGTCACACACACACACACACACGCACATGCGCACACACAAGAGTCAAGGTTTATTGTGAAGGCACATCCAACAACACAAGTCAAGTTAAGAGAACAAACTGATTAAAAAAGGAACTGAGTTTTCTGCTGACCATCAGCCTCTATATCTATAATCTTTATAATCTTCCAAAACACACCAGCCAGCCTGGGTGTGTTCCTGTCCAGCAATAGAAGCATAAGATCTCTCAACTGCAGCATACAGTATATAACAAAACCAGAGGCACGTGGATTGAATAGGCAACACTATCACCCCAGCATAAAGAAAAACATTTTAATCCACACACGTCAAATTGAAATGCATTTTCCATCATGTTGCATACATTATGTCTTGTGTGGTCATCATATATTTAACATAAATCTAGTTTTAAACCCTTGAGAGTCGACTTAATATACAAGTACTAATATTCCCTTCGCACTTTATAGGCTCCAACACCACTTGGTGTTTTATTGGATTTGTTTTAGATAAACACAACGCTCCAGTCCCATGTTATCCGTCTGCTGAATGGCGCTTTTCTCTCAGCCGGCTCTGCATTCCAAGCCTCCTCGCTGAAGTCATTGGCCGGCAGCTGGACTTCCCCCCCCCAGGAGCCGTGGGAGGCATTAGCAAGTCGGTCCAAGACGCTGGGTGACGCAACTGTGTCTAGTCACGCCCCCGCGCCCCCCATCCCTCCACCCCGGCCCCTCACACTGTACCTACAGGCCGAATCACATGACATCACCGAACAAGTGAATGTGGATGAATGTGATTTTTATTGATGAACCCCTTTTTATGGTCAACATGTTAAAAAAACTCACAATTTTTGCTATTAGCTTTATGGTAAGAAGTGCTTTATTCTCTATTTGAACTTAAATTGAGTATTTATGAATTGATTCTTGTATAATGTCGCCCGTGTAATCTGGGTTGATGATGCATTGAAATCTTTCAGGGAAATTCAGGGAGCAATAACGTGTTGATTTGATTTGACCTACATTCTCATTTCATGTGGGGATTATTTCAAAGCCACTTCGTATGAGCCCTATATGGAAAAAAGGAATTTTTAATATAAAGGATGTCTTTTGATGAGTAAATGCAAATACATATCCATTATACATCACGAGACAGTTAAACACGTCATCTGCATGTGGACCAGTCCTTGTATGACAGACGTTAAAATATTTGTTTTGTTCTGTTGCCATGGAGTATATTGTATGTGTTGATATGGAAATAATGTTTTGTCAATTTAAAACTGTTTTGTTTATTTACATTCAAAATAGGCTGTATATTTGTTCAAAAGTTAATATTCATTTGAACATATACCTCGTAATAAAAACTGGGATTTGATCATATTAAATAAAAATGACATTAAATGAAATCACAAAATGTTATGCTTTTACATTCACCTTGTGAAGGTAAAACAGGTTAGTTTTAGATAAAGGATAGAATATCATAGCATCCAGAGCCAGATACGTCCTATTGATTTTAAGAGTAAAGAAAAAAAGATTGTTACATTTCATCACCTTGATTGGATTAATAGTTTCAGTTTCAAGTTCAAATTTTAATTGGATTTGTACTTTGTGTGAACAGAGCTCATATGAAAATGAATAGACCAATCAATAATATGCCTTCTTTTATCGGGGTTCCAGAAGCATCCACACTAAAGCCCTATGTTCCCTCAAATGGACAATATTCATCTCCAGAAACCAAAATGATTGATTTGATCAAGTTAAAACCAATGATTTGTCTGAAAATGGAGCTGGTGAGTCAATGATATATGTTAATTTGCCCTCAGCCTCCCCTTGAAGGGAGGCTTTTATTGTGCACTTTCCTCACATAAAAGGCATTGTCCAAATGACAAATATTCTGCATAACTTAGGAATTCATCACAATGGTCTTGAATGTTGAATGTAAAATGATTCAAAAAGTGAAGCGCAAGTTAATATTATTAAAGTGCCTATTTTATATCAACATCCAACATCTATTTTTGTATATGCAAAGAGACGATGGGATATCGGGTATAGTCAACAAAAGCCTAAAGTAAAAACATTCATGATCTAGGGAAACATTTCAATAATTGTTCAGGTCATAAAGGCCCATATGGGAAAACTACTGTACGCAGCCACAGACTACACTCCCCGAGTTCTCGCCTTGGTCTCGGCAACGCAGGTTCAGATCACGGCGAGTCGTTACGGAATAAGACAATGTTGGTGTCCGTGATGTAACCACTGCTGCTGCATACTTGGTGTTCAGCGAGCGTGCGGTGACTTATTTCTTTCCTTTGTGCGGGCCAGATGTCGAGGGCCAGCGTGGCTAGCAGGTGGTCCACTTATTCCATTAGCGCAGCCGAGCAGCACCACCAGTGGGGATTAGCGGGCGTGTCGCGGCTAAGGTTAAAGGAGAAACTCTTTAGATGCCGGAAACAAGGAGCCAAATTAATCAAGCAAGTAAGTTCATCCATAGGGGGCCCACGGTGCTCCTTATCATGCGAAGTGTGTTATCGGTATCGCAGGCCATCTGTTGTTAGAAATATTAAATATTAAAACGTGGCGAGAGACTGCAATGAGAAATATGCCATAATCCCAATTTGCTAGAATTGTATTAATCTAAAATATAATATCTTTTGCAACATGTGTTTGAGTTGAGACATGTGCGCACACACACAGACACACACACACTCGCTTACTTCATGGTGATTATCACACTGAATTTATATTTTCAAAATGCTATTTATTTTCCTTCACCTCCAATAGCCTGTACATTTATTTTGGCTATAGCAGCTGCTGACAACTGAGTTCACAATAAAAGTAAAAATTGATCATCATTTTGTGTACGTTATCCAAACCCAACATACAGCTTAGAACATTTAAACAGTGAATTGACTTCAACCAAAAATAAACATAACTGATACAACGACATAAATATGGAATAACCTTATTGGAATCAAAAGTTAAATCAGTGCAATACTATATTCCACCTTTCCCCTGAAGTTCTTGTTCCAGTCCATTACCTTCCCACCAGTGTCAAATATGTGGTTTGCAAAGACGGACGGCAACCGACCGACCGAACCAAAGTGAGGACAATGGACTGTGAACAAAAGTAATACAAAATATTAGCGTAAAAAATGGCCAGGCGACGGCCACTTAAAACAACGGCGCCTTTAATGTTCCCGCCATGGCTCCCGTGTCCCCCTGCTCCTGGCAAGTAAGAACAATGACGGGACGGAACGTGTCCGCGATTAGCCACCCTTTTTCAAAATAAAAACACCAAAAACGATATAAAAAGTGTTGTTCTTTCGTAAAATGGAGGTATAATGTTATGTTTGAACTGTTTTCCCATGACAATACAGCTAACACAATCGGACATCTCGCGATTTCGGCAATCCAAAACTACTTTTTGCTAAAATACATTGCTAGCTATAATTCCGTAAGCTTATATCATAAACTGTACACTACGCGTTTGTGCCACCACAGGGTTAAGTGCTATATGGTTGATGTTTCAGAGAGGCTACAGTCTCTACGGCCCATAGTTAAAGGGGGCCTATGATACCACCAGGTGTGAGTGTAATTAGTCGTAGTGACATCACAGTGTCCACCTCAGTGTATATTGACTAGATCAGTTTACCAGTTGGTACGGTCGACTGGGTAGGCTGGTGGTTTGATCTAGTCAACATATGTCTAGGTGGACACTCCCACTTGTGATGTCACGACGTCACAATGGCAATTTTAGTCACGTGACAATTTTGAAACGGCTAATCGAGCTCACTCCTGGTGGTATTAACAACATACTGGAGAAGTTTAAAGTTGTATTCGACGACACGGAGAGACATGAGGCAGCCGGATATGAGATGAGACAGCAGTAGGAGTATGCTTGTATGGAAAATGGATGGTGCGTATGACAAGCTTATGATTCGACTTTGGACTGTACGTCAAATATGGCAATAATAATAATAATAATAACCATGTGGTTTGCTTACGATATGAACCTTCGAGAAGGATATGCGAGTCAACGACGCATATCTGTTCATGCCGGACGAAACACGTATTTGTTAAATTAAAAGATAGACTCATTGACTGCCATTAAATAAAAATACAAAAAGAAATACGAAAATATCCACGGAACAATTCATGGCACATTTTACCATATCTGTCAGCTAAAACAAGGCAAGACAAGCTTTTCACTACTTCCTCTTACCAAGACAACAAATTCAACAGCCTGTATTCCAGTGAGATTGAACACAGAGGACGTACAAAACCACAAACCTGATGCCCATGCGTGGCAAATAAAAAGTACATTTAAAAAAAGGTAAAAAAAAAGAGAATCATAAAAGTAAAAAAAGGCACACACAGACACACACACACACACACCACTGACACTAAAAACTGCATTTCTACACACACCGCTGTTGCTGTAGTTCTGTCCGTCGTGTCATTTAAAAAAAGGGGTCTGCGGTGAGGGCGCGGTGTGGGCCTCGGTTCCCCCCGGCGGCCATCTTGGTCTGCGTTCCAGTCCCCCACCCCTACCCAAGATGGCCGCCAGGTGAACAAGGCCCCGTTGAAGTAAACCTGAGAAGGGTCCCTTCTTCTGCAGCTAGCTTCCAGCGCGAGGAGAGATGTCCGTCGCTCCGGTGTAACTTTGCATGAAAGGAGACGGAGGAATCCTGAATGTGAGCAGCAGCAGTCACAGTGACTATTGAGAAAATGATGAGAGGTCGCAACAAATACAAATAAAAAATACAAATAAAAAGAGCATGATTTCTTTGTTTCTAGCGAAGTGTGTTTTCTCATCTCTTTACCGCTCTGCCGTTCAGGCCCAAACAGAGGAAGGCATGGATAAAAATAAAAATTGAATAAAAACGTTTGTTTGTTGTTGTTGTTGTTGTTTGTCCCGTGCTAGGCCAACGCGAGAAAACGCACGCAAGACGACGTCGAAAGGCAAGGGGATGTGCGGCTTTGAGCGTGAATCGATCTGTCCTTCTTGAGTCGGCTGACCCCTCTATCGTCTGTCTGGCCCCCCCGAGGGGTGAGGGGGGGGGCTGGTGGGGTTAAAGCTGTCAGACTGGACTACACCTGGTTGTGGAAGGCATGGCTCGCTTGCAGCGGCTGCCGGCTCCGCAGCGGGATCAGCCACAGGAGCTTCCAGCGGGTTCCGAACACCTCGGCCAGCGCCCACTGCCAGGACCTCTTGGTGCCATGTCTGCCACCGTGGAGGAGGAGGAGGAGGAGGAGGAGCAGGGGTGGGGGCAGAAAGGTGGGGCTTATTTTGCGGTTGTTTACTAAACTCAGCTATTTTCTAATATAAAAGAGTACGAGGCATTTATCACAGAGGTGTAACAGTAGCGGTGAAAGCAAGTGTAGCTCATTAAGTTAATTAAGTTAATTAAGTTTGGGTGTAATATTAGGAATACTCACGTTTCGTTTATGACCTGAGACATTTTCTCGATTGTGGTCGTGTCCTGTTTTGAAATAAAAAAAAGAAATAGTGCGAAGTTGGAAGAAGCCGGCTTTTACTACTGCATTGACCTGTTTGTCAAACTTAAAGGCGGAATCGAATATCACACCAAGGTTTGTGACATGGGACTTAACCAGAGTAGACACCCCCCAGGTTAGGGAACATAGGTCACTTGAAGAAAATCCAACCATAATATTTGACGATAAACAATGGCTCAACAGTTGTTAAGGATCAAGTATTATGATGTGTTGACCTTTAATCCATTTGTTGATTTGCATGTATGTTGATAATGGCACAATATACTGTACATAATAAAGATAAAAAAGAAACCACATCAGCGTTTTTGAAAATGTAGGAATGGGGAAGTATTGAATATTAAGTATTATAAATGTATAAGTAAGTAAGGGCAGATGCACATATGAGGACACAGGCGTTTATAGCTCTTATTAGATTTAGAGGGCCCCTATTTACTAGCCAGAATGTGCTTAGCCAAAATTGTCATGTGCCTACCCTCTAGTGACAACACAAGTGGGAGATGTGACGTTGGTGCATGGTGCGCATAACTCATTCACCCTACCCCACCCCCCCCCCCCCCCGAAACCCGTTTGCAGTGTTTACATGGCAACTTATATACACTAAGGACCCACTTGCTTGGGTGTTATGACCGGGTCACGTAACTAAAATGAGCTTTTTCTTTTTTTTATTTCAAAACAGGACACGACCACAATCGAGAAAATGTCTCAGGTCATAAACGAAACGTGAGTATTCCTAATATTACACCCAAACTTAATTAACTTAATTAACTTAATGAGCTACACTTACCGCTACTGTTACACCTCTGTGATAAATGCCTCGTTCTCTTTTATATTAGAAAATAGCTGAGTTTAGTAAACAACCGCAAAATAAGCCCCACCTTTCTGCCCCCACCCCCTGCTCCTCCTCCTCCTCCTCCTCCACGGTGGCAGACATGGCACCAAGAGGTCCTGGCAGTGGGCGCTGGCCGAGGTGTTCGGAACCCGCTGGAAGCTCCTGTGGCTGATCCCGCTGCGGAGCCGGCAGCCGCTGCAAGCGAGCCATGCCTTCCACAACCAGGTGTAGTCCAGTCTGACAGCTTTAACCCCACCAGCCCCCCCCCCTCACCCCTCGGGGGGGCCAGACAGACGATAGAGGGGTCAGCCGACTCAAGAAGGACAGATCGATTCACGCTCAAAGCCGCACATCCCCTTGCCTTTCGACGTCGTCTTGTGTGCGTTTTCTCGCGTTGGCCTAGCACGGGACAAACAACAACAACAACAACAAACAAACGTTTTATTCAATTTTATTTTTATCCATGCCTTCCTCTGTTTGGGCCTGAACGGCAGAGAGATGAGAAAACACACTTCGCTAGAAACAAAGAAATCATGCTCTTTTTATTTGTATTTTTTATTTGTATTTGTTGCGACCTCTCATCATTTTCTCAATAGTCACTGTGACTGCTGCTGCTCACATTCAGGATTCCTCCGTCTCCTTTCATGCAAAGTTACACCGGAGCGACGGACATCTCTCCTCGCGCTGGAAGCTAGCTGCAGAAGAAGGGACCCTTCTCAGGTTTACTTCAACGGGGCCTTGTTCACCTGGCGGCCATCTTGGGTAGGGGTGGGGGACTGGAACGCAGACCAAGATGGCCGCCGGGGGGAACCGAGGCCCACACCGCGCCCTCACCGCAGACCCCTTTTTTAAATGACACGACGGACACTCTCCTCCGCACCGTCACATGGAACAACTCAGACACCGGAACAGGTAGTGTAGGTGTCAGGTAACACAGAGGTAAAGTCAACACTGCCCTCTAATGGACACGATGAGTAAGGGCGTACAATAATACTACACTTAACACTGTATTTGATGTTTTTGTGACTAAGACGTCTTATGCAGTAGTAAAAGCCGGCTTCTTCCAACTTCGCACTATTGCCAAAATCAAGTCTTTCCTGTCATCCACGCCTTCATATCCTCTCGGCTAGACCATTGTAATGCCCTGTACACTGGTATTAGTCACTCGTCCCTGTCCCGCCTGCGACTGGTCCCCTGACGGGTACCCGGAAAAGGGACCATATTAGCCCTACTCTGGCCTCTCTCCACTGGCTTCCAGTACGGTTCAGGATTGAATTCAAGATTCTCCTGTTTGTTTTTAAAGCCCTGAATGGACACGCCCCCTCTTACATCACAGACCTCTCGCTTTATAAATAAATTTTACTTACTTACTTACTAACCTGGCTATCGTCAGTGGCCATTCAAGCACGAAAATACGCAACGAGCAGGCTAATCCCTCAACTGGTTATCGACTGGGAACTGGTTACTCATACTTACATAACCAGGTCTCTGCTAGCGTAAAGCGTAAGACAGAAGCACATGGCTTCTGTGCTTATGCTAGCCAGCTCTCGTCGGCACTAAAAAATGAAATAAATCTCTCACTCACAGAGATGATGCCCACGATCTGTGTGTAGAAGAGGCTGCTCATACCGCCAAACATCACCAGACCCATGAGGGTTGAAACTCGTATGAGAGCCAGCTCGTGTTGAGTTGTAAACGCATCCTGGAGGAGACATACAGGGATCTCAGACATTGACTCAATGTTTGACTGTGTGAGTCACCGTTATCAGTATAAACAGGTGTAACCATTCATAACTGGTGGTTAAACACACGCACACACACACACACACCCACCCATACCCAACACACATGCATGCACACACACACACACACACACACAAATAATATGCATTCTTCATTATTTTTATGTATATTGGCATAAACAATAGGACAATGTGCAGCAATGTCGGCACGTATTCACTGATAAATAAGCAGCAGAATGTGAGAGAACACAATAACTTCAAAATAATATTGGTCACTCTGATAGAAGTTCTTTCGTGATGATGTTATGTAATCAACAAGTAGCTGTGTGTGTTGAACAGTTTTAAGGCACAGCATGGAGATGAAGAACTTTGGTTTGCTCCGTGAAGAGCCAACCAATTTCTTTTACAAATTCGATATTAGTTTCTGTTAGTTAATGTTCAAAGTAATGCACCTATTTCACAAAAGCACATTCCTTGTCTTAAAACCGTTCATACCCGCTTATACCATGGCCAACGAACGGGGGTGAGGCAAGCGGAGGTTGTGGCTCAGCTGTGCTTGTCAAACTTCAGCATATACCGTATGAAGACACAGGTCTCTCAAGCAAAAGAGCTCTAGATCTCAATGAGATGTCCTGGCAAAGTTCAGGGACCCTCGTACCTGGTTGAGGGCGGCCAGCGGCTGGAAGTAGTAGTACTGGCAGAAGTCCATGACCAGGGTGAACAGACTGAGCACCTGAGTGTAGAAGCAGAGCTGCAGGAACAGCCAGTGGTTGTCCTCGCCCACGCAGTTGTTGATCCTGACGAGAGGGAAGGAAGCGATGCGTCAGGGAGCCACGAATATATAGATACAGAGTTAGGAAGAACTGCTTTGTGTTACTGTGCCCCTCATACTCGGAATCTGCTTCAACAAATCTGTAAACGAAGCTATCCTCACGAGTTCCGCTGAGACAATTCCAAGTTTGAATTGCTAAACATTTTTTTTTATTGTTCTTATTCATATTGTTTTTATTGTTTTATTGTATTTGTTTTATTAATATAGCCATGTATTTGTCTTTTATTGCCTTTTGATTTGAATTGTGTTTGCTTTTGTTGTATGTACCTTGGCACGGCAAAGAGATAAAAAAAGGGGGGGTTGGGGGGGTAACCTCACCAGGGACAATGGTGGTCCATCCGGCGCACACAGTGGCCACAGCGGCTGCAGTGGTGCGAGCGCTTGGGCCGCATCAGGTTACACTTGTTGCACAGCTCCCAGTCCGCCCGCTCTGGTGAAGGAACCAAGGCCACCACGGGGTTAGTCTAGTCCAGTGGCTCTCAAACTATTGTGATGAATGGACCCCGGCCCCCGCTCAGATATTCTTTCAACCAAGTACCCCTTTTGTCACGATCTGCCTCTGTTCCCCCTGCTGGTTGTTCATCGATTAAACTCACACCCAAAATCATCTGATTGCCTGCACTTGGGTCCTTTTCCCCATACTCTCCTCTTCACCGCTCCCTGGCCCCTCTCACCAGCACAAAACATTCTCTGGAGAAAATAAATACACTGTACATAAATATCTAAATAAATGTGTATGTGCATGTTATTTGGTGTACACATAAACATTACATGGGTGGTGTGAATAGATTTACGTTATAGTATTATTACAAGGTGGTAATCAGATTCAACAAATGAAATTATGGTGCCATTATTTTGCACTTGTTCAAAGCCAATATTAGAACAAGAAAAAGGCCCTTTTGGAAAATGTCCAAGCACACCCTAAAATCCATCAATTACCTACCCCTGGGGTTACGCATACATCCATTTCGAGAAACACTGTTCTAGTCCATTAACTTTGATCGATATATATCATGATATGCTTATTAATTCAAAACATCATTATTAATAGATTAACTGAGGGTAATTATATCTAAAGCATATGAAAATGTTAAGTATAGTGTCGCACTAAAACTAGTTTTCCTTTCTCTCTCTCATATTTGATCTTTTTAAGGACCTCATCGTGACTCATTTTAGACAATAAAACTGGGTTTCACGATAAGTTGATATCTTAATTTCATGACAATACAATCACATTCAAGGACGATAAATGATGAAAATTAATTATTGCCCAGCCCTACAACAACCAATAATCCTTCTCCTGCATCACTAACCACGGCACACACTGGGAGATACTGTATGACCTTATGGCATGCTTGAATCCAATCGAGTCATTTGCTATGGCTATATTTGTATTTTTCTTGAGTGATAACTTGATAACAAATCATTTCCTCCGAGATCGATAACGTCATCTGTATCTTTATCGATATGAAGTCATCAAACCATCACCGGCACTATGCTACACTCTACCCCTTTGTTTTGCTTAGGACCAGCCAGCATGTGGAACTCACTTAAACAGGGCTATTGTGTATTATACACTGGCCTGGATTCTGAGATGCACCGAGGACTGAGTTTTTATAAATGGTAAATATAGCGCTTTTATCCAAATCGCTTTAGAGTATTGCCTCACATTCACCCATTCATACACCGACGGCGGTGCCAACCATGCAAGATAACAACCAACACGTCAGGAGCAGTTAGGGTTAGGTGGTGTCTTGCTCAGGGACACCTCGACACACGACAGCCCGGGGATCGAACCAGCAACCTTGCTGCTGCCAGACAACCGCTCTTACCTCCTGAGCTACTGCCGCCTTTTATCTTTCTGCTATTGTTTCATGGGTGGGCCTTGGAAGCCATTTGAGACGGCGGTCATGTGACCACAGGCAGCTAAACTAATAACCCGGGTAGAAGTGGAAGGAAATAGGCTAGGAGACAAAAGTGTGTGTGTGTGTGTGTGTGTGTGTGTGTGTGTGTGTGTGTGTGGGGGGGTGTGTGTGTGTGTGGGGGGGGTACTATATACTATGAGGCGGAACTAATTGGGTTGTAGACGTTACAGATACCGTACCGGAGAAGGGTATGCGGGGGTCCGGGGGGAGGCGGCCGGGGTCTGCCGTGGAAGCCCTCAGTAGCGCCAGGATGCAGAGGGCCGATGCCAAGTAGTAACCTGATGAAAGACACGGACAGAACAACAACACCAACAACATCATCGTCATGGACAAAATTTATTTTCACAATAATGGAATTGTACACAATATATATCGATTAGGGGTGTAAACTTTAAAAACTTTACATTTTTATAGGTTTTATAGATTTTTTTTGCTATTTTTATTTCATTTTATAATTTTTGTTTTGTTTTTTATTGTCTTCTTGTTCCAACTTTATCTTAACTTTACCATGATCTTGTCTTGCTTTTTTCTGTCAAAGCACTTTGTAAACTCTGTTTTTAATCCAATCCAATACCAGTTAAAGAGGATAAACGATAATATTGAATTATTGCCCTAACCACAGCACATACTGGGATGTATGAGCCCATGGCCAATTTAAATACAATTACATTATCATCCCTGCCCATTTTTTCTGCGAGGGTTAATGAGTTAATTGGTTACTGCTTGCGTGTTGTTGAGTCGATTGCTTGAGCAGTGGTTTGTCAAGTCTGTCCGGACAACGTTATGTGTGACTTGGCTTCGTTTTGAGTTCTGCATGTGTGAATTTTGTTTCTTAGAAGCTATTTCATGTTGGAAGAATAGTAGAAGTGGCATTACAAATGGAAGATTTGTCGTGCAAACATGGAACATTTGTTGTAGTGGTCACTGCATTATACATTCTACATTAGTAGTAGTAGCTAGTAGTAATAGTATAACAAATGGAACACCAGCTACTCACACACGACCAATGCCCACGGTATGTGTCCCTCGTTGTAGTGCGGCAGAAGAACCAGCTTGGGCACAAAGACGCTGTTGTACAGCCAGATGCCGAAGATCATGCTGACACACAGCCACCCCATGGGATCCACCACACAGTGGAGACGCAGCTTCATGGCTCAGTTTGGCCAGTCAAGGGACCCCAAAACACCTAGTGGCATGGGATGAGAACAACACTCATAACAGCACCCCGATACATATCATATTGTCTTCCCATACAAGATGTCGGTGACTCCAGTTCCCCTAAGAAGTAACAATGACCGGTACTCAAGAGTTGCGTGGCTCAAAAGTGATGCCAGACAATGCTGCAATACCGGTTTGTGTGTGGTGTGTGTGCTCAGAAATCATTCCATGATAAGTCAGATGGATGTTTAATTAAATAGATCTGAACGGCTGACCTATGCAAGCTATCTCATGGAGGCTACTACATGAATGCATGTGGACCATCATCCAAACCTGACAGATTTCTCACAATCAGTATTCTGTTTGTAAGTCTTACAATCACAAATAATGCCCACAGTGAAGGGAGGAGGACATGCGACCAGCTAGTTCAATATGAACCACAGCATAACATGTTTCTATTGACAATGGTGTGGTCCTAGTAGTGCCACACCAATAGTAGGATGAATGGACCAAGGGCTGGGCTGTAGTCTGCCTCCTGTAGTACTAGTTAGAAAGAACACAACGCTCACAGCTATCCTATCCACAGCCTGCAGCCTGATACAAGTAACTACACCGACATAACATGCTCATGAGGCATGATTATTATATCATCCACACATACGCACATGAAAACTTACGTTTTTGTTCCTGAGACATGAACAGAGCTCTGTGTGTGTGTGTGTGTGTGTGTGTGCAGCAGTAGCACTTCCTCCTCCGAGCCTCTCTCTCTGCTGGGCTGACAGGTGGGGGAGGCGCATGCGCAATAGTCGTAAATGCAATGCTTATTTTCTTGATATAAAATAATTTAATATTTGTCATATATACATATTGTTATGTGTTTAGTTTTTTACGTCAATAAATATATCAGAATTAAATTACACCGTTGGGTTATTTTGTCTTTTAAACGTAAATGGCGCGTCATCACACTACCGTTGACGTTAGCTAGTAGCTTTAACCGATTTTTAATTTTTCATCGATATTCAGTCAATAAAATCATTATATATTTAGTATATGTACATATTGTTATATGTGTAGTTTTTACGTAAATAAATATATCATAATGAAATTACACTGTTGGGTTATTTTGTATGGAAGGCCATAATTTTGTCCTTTGAACGTAAATGACGTGTATGGCGCGTCATCACACTATCGTTGACGTTTAGCTTTAACCGATTTTTTATTTTGTATCTATATTCAGTCAATACATTAATTATATATTTATTATATGTACATATTGTTATATGTGTAGTTTTTACGTAAATAAATACATAATAATTAAATTACACCGTTGGGTTATTTTGTCTTTTGAACGTAAATGGCGCGTCATCACATTACTGTTGACGTTAGCTTGTATTTGTAGCTTTAACCGATTTTTGTTGACGTTATCTATATTCAGTCACTGCATTAATTATATATTTAGTATATGTACATATTATTATTATTAGTATTTGTATATTATTTATTATTATTATGATTAGTTTTACAACAGGAAAGATATCATCGTTTAATACTTAATGTAGTTTATTAGTTGTTTGTCGTTCAACAGGAAGTGACATGGTGCCAACGTCACCACGTTTCCGTTACCGTTAGCCTCGTAGCTTTAGCCGCTCTTCTATTTTGGTCGGCGGGGGGGAAGCCGTTCACAGCGGGAACATTTAGTACAAAACAGAGAGAACCATGGCCTCATCCAACGCCTACAAACTCCGCTGCTCCGTCCCGGGCCATGAGATGGACGTGCGGGGCGTCGCGGCCTTTTGTGTCGACGGAGCTTTTGTGTCTGTGTCCAGAGACCGCACCGGAAGAGTCTGGACGCCCAACGCCAGGTGTGTGTGTGTGTGTGTGTGTGTGTGTGTGTGTGTGTGTGTGTGTGTGTGTGTGTGTGTGTGTGTGTGTGTGTGTGTGTGTGTGTGTGTGTGTGTGTGTGTGTGTGTCTCTCTCTCTCTCTCTCTGTATGTCTGTCTGTCTGTCTGTGTCTCTCTCTCTCTGTATGTCTGTCTGTCTGTCTGTGTCTCTCTATGTGTCTGTGTCTCTCTGTCTGTCTCTCTCTGCCTGTGTCTCTCTCTCTGTGTGTGGTGGGTGGGGGATCAGGTTTGTGTCGCAGGATCAGGGAGAAGAGGGACCCCTTTTCAAATCAGCCTTGTCATTCATCCATAGATGGCTGAATCTTGGGGCTGTGCAGCTCCCTCTGTCAACCATAGGTGCACATACAGTGGTCAAACGTTTACATACACTTGTAAAGAACATGTATGTCATGGCAGGCCAGAGTTTTCAATAATTTCTACAACACTTATTTTTCTGTGATAGAGTGATTGGAGCACATACTTCTTTGTCACAAAAAACATTCATGAAGTTTGGTTCTTTTATGAAATTGTTATGGGTCTACTGAAAATGTGACCAAATCTGCTGGGTCAAAAATATACATACAGCAATGCTAATATTTGGTTACATGTCCCTTGGCCATTTTCACCTCAATTAGGTGCTTTTGGTAGCCATCCACAAGCTTCTGGTTGAATCTTTGACCGCTCCTCTTGACAGAATCGGTGCAGTTCAGCAAAATTTGTTGGCTTTCTGACATGGACTTGTTTCTTAAGCACTGTCCACATGTTCTCGATGGGGTTTAAGTCAGGACTTTGGGAAGGCCATTCTAAAACCTTCATGCTAGCTAGCCTGATTTAGCCATTCCTTTACCACTTTTGATGTGTGTTTGCGGTCATTGTCCTGTTGGAACACCCAACTGTGCCCAAGACCAAACCTTCTAGCTGATGATTTTAGGTTCTCCTGAAGAATTTGGAGGTAATCCTCCTTCTTCATTATTCCATTTACTTTCTGTAAAGCACCAGTTCCATTGGCCGCAAAACAGGCCCAGAGCATAATACTACCACCACCATGCTTGACGGTAGGCATGGTGTTCTTGGGGTTAAAGGCCTCACCTTCTCTCCTCCAAACATATTTCTGGTCATTGTGGCCAAAGAGCTCAATTTTTGTTTCATCTGACCACAGAACTTTCCTCCAGAAGGCCTTTTCTTTGTCCATGTGATCAGCAGCAAACTTCAGTCGAGCCTTAAGGTGCCGCTTCTGGAGCAAGGGCTTCCTTCTTGCACGGCAGCCTCTCAGCCCATGGCGATGTAAAACACGCTTGACTGTGGACACTGACACCTGTGTTCCAACAGCTTCTAATTCATTGCAGACCTGCTTTTTGGTGGTTCTCGGTTCACTCTTGACCATCCTGACCAATTTTCTCTCAGCAGCAGGTGATAGCTTGTGTTTTCTTCCTGATCGTGGCAGTGACACAACTGTGTCATGCACTTTATACTTACGAACAATTGTTTGCACAGTTGATCTCTGGACCTGTAGCTGCTTTGAAATTTCTCCAAGTGACTTTCCTGACTTGTTCAAGTCAATGATCCGCTTTTTCAGATCCGTGCTGAGCTCCTTTGACTTTCCCATTGTAGTGTTTGTGGCTGAGTCTAATGATTGTATCAAATGAGTCATATTTAAATGGATTCAGAGAAGTCACCAGTTGTAGTCAATCATAATCACTCACAAGAAGTTAAGAGGCCACAAAGATAATTTGATTGACACAACTTTCTACATCACCTAAATTGATAATGGACCTTTCCACCCTGTCAGTCACGCGGAGAATAATAACCAATAAGATTGCCTGATTTCTTAAGACCACGGCCCTTGCAATAGAGCCGCCATGATGTCCCACAAACAAAGCTTGTCCCGCGTTGTTGTGTTCATAGATTAGACTACAGCTACATTTAGTTAGAACAACATGGTTCTTAGATGCGCTTGGGGAACGTGCAATAATGACCACAGATATCCAGAGAGATTACAGGGAGCGCGTTTCATTGAGATTTGGAGTATCCATGCAGTCTGCAGGACTTGTTTTTAATACATGGATAGAGCTTGTGTATTTTAAATTTGGACAACTACATATGGCCTCATAGAGACATTATTATTAAAAACATGCCTGAAAACCTTTGAAAATAATTTCCTTCTACTTTAGTAATTATTGATGGTACTGAATGTAAGACCCAGGTGCCATCTGCACTGGCTTCACAGAGTCAGCTTTATAGTGACTAAGTCAAGCACAACCCTCAAAGCATTGACCGAACGCAGTGGTTTTTATGATGTACTTAAAACACTGAATGTTCACAAGTGCAACAATCAAATGGTTGATAGCGACTCCACACATCAATTTACAGCAGCGCCGACACAAAAAGCTACAAAGCTCGCTAATTAGTTAAAATTCAAAGTTTATTTGTCACCTATTTCAGTGTACAGGTACATTGAGCAGTGAAATGTTTTTTTCGCTAGGACCAGATTGCTACCGCGCCATCGTGTGATTAGCATAGCTAGGTGATTAGCCCATTGTAGCTCGTAGTTAGCAGATTTTGTCCTGACGAATTTCAATGTGGAGTTTGTGAGGCGTTCCGCATCAATCGCCAACACTTAGCATCAAGTGTTATGTTGTCGTCTGCTCCGTCCGAAATCCGAATGTCACGGATATATCCTTGTGTCAAATAGTTCAGGCCTTTCTGTAGAACTCTCTTAGATGAAGTAGCGGCATTTGGCAAATAACATACAGCGATATTGAGAGAGAATCATCAGCAGGGGGGCGTTGTTCAGTGGACATTACTAACATGAAGAAGAAAGCTTGGGGGACATAGCAACAGTAACTAGGGGGGACGGGACTTGCCGCTTGAATAGGGAAAGGTCCATTCATGTTGCTGTATGTATATTTTTGACCCAGCAGATTTGGTCACATTTTCAGTAGACCCATAACAAATTCATAAACGAACCAAACTTGAATGAATGAATGTTTGAATGTTTTTTTGTGACAAAGAAGTATGTGCTCCAATCACTCTGTCACAGAAAAATAAGAGTTGTAGAAATTATTGGAAACTCTGGACTGCCATGACATACTTGTTCTTTACAAGTGTATGTAAACTTTTGACCACAACTGTACATACACATAGTACTTGTAGTACCATCCTGCCTCTGAGGGATGCTCTCTGATGCATGCAGGTGGCTACTGACTTCATCACCCACAAAATCTCAAACCTGTTTTCTACATTCTGTTCTTTAATCATTTGCTAATCAGTGTTCTTTTTTTCCTTCTTCCGCTTTCATATTTCCTGTCAACACCCTGCAGTCCAGACAAAGGCTTCACGGAGATTCACTGTATGTCTGGCCACTCCAACTTTGTGTCCTGCGTGTGTATCATCGCACCGAGCGACACATATCCCAGAGGGCTCATAGCCACCGGCGGCAACGACAACAACATCTGTGTGTTCTCGCTCGATCAACCACAGCCCCTGTTCACGCTCAGTGGCCACAAAAACACAGGTGCGATGTTCACCTATCCTAGCATAAAAATGATTAGTAGATTACTAGTGGTCTATTTTCCCTGTGTCTTTTAAGATTGACGCCAGTGTTAAACCAGCTGCCTTCCTTCCTGTCATACCAGTTTGCACTTTGTCCTCCGGGAAGTTCGGGACCCTTCTGAGCGGCTCGTGGGACACCACTGCTAAAGTGTGGCTCAATGAGAAGTGCATGATGACCCTGCAGGTATAGTATTATACAACATCGGCTTCTGTATCTGCGTAGTCTGATACCACACGTGGTAGGAGGAGTGTGGTGGTGGTGGTGGTTGGTGGTGGTGGTGGTGGTGGTGGTGGTGATCATGCTAGCCACCTCTCGCCCCAATTCAGCATGTTGCCTGTGTTTTCCAGATAATAAAGTTCTCCACAACGTGTTTGTGTTATTGAGGACCGTCTGTATGAAATGCATGTGTTCCATTGTAGTTGTACAATTCTATGTATTCATCTCCAGTGTTCTTTATCAATGGTCGGTTAGAGTTTCAAAACAGTAGCCGTACTAGACAATAGTAATAATAATCCATTTACACAATAAAGTCAACACGATCAGCATGTTTTACGCTCATTGTGATTGCGAGTGCTTCTGTGTCACGTTACTTGTTGTTTGTGTTTAAAGGGCCATACTGCGGCGGTGTGGGCGGTGGCCATCTTGCCAGAACAGGGCCTCATGCTGTCTGGATCAGCAGATAAAACCATCAGGCTTTGGAAAGCCGGCCGCTGTGAAAAAACCTACACAGGTAGGGGGGGGGGGGGGTTGTGCTCTCGCGGGTTTTGGGTTGGAGCGACGTATGTAGATTTGTGTGTTCCATGCTCATTTGATTTGACATTTTGTGTATTTGTGGTCAAACCGAATAAATTTAACACAGCATGCATCGTTATTGATTTATTTATTGACGCTTTTTTTTTAGGAATGCCGACTGGCAACATAAGCCTACTTTTCTGTCTCCATAGCAAAATCAATTATGGCCAGACATAATTCTATGTAGTCTGAAGTCCGGTTCACAAACCTGCAGCCATTAACAACCACAGCAGAACTTCAACAGCTCCACTCCATTACAGCTCGTATAACTGCAGCTTGACGCCTAATAGCCCCCGACACAACTTTCAAAGTCGTCAGATCGCTATACTGCACTGCATTACATTACATTCAGGTGTCTTGATGTCGTCGTGGGTTTCACACTACACGTCTGATAGGCGACAGGGGGGGGAATCACACATTACACAATGTTTCACACGGAGGAATCATCTCGTCTCCTAACTACATTTAAAAACACACAAGAATGGACTCCAAAATGGATGTCTCCATTAGGAAGCTAGCGGTCCAAGTTGTTTGTGTAAAAACAAGGAGGAAAAGGAATAAAATATGGAGGCGAGATTGGTTTGAGAGAAGCGCACAGCAAGAGAGATGTAATAAATAATTTTCGACTGTGTCTTGCACTCTCATTGGCTGACGGTCATCGCGAAACGGGGCTGAAAAATCGGGTAGCGCAAATTCACCGTGAAGGCGTGTGACCTTTAATGCTCTGCATCTTATTCTTCATCCTCGTCCTCCTGCGTCCCGAAGGCCACGAGGACTGCGTGCGGGGGGCTGGCGGTGCTCAGCGACGCAGAGTTCTTCTCCTGCAGCAACGACGCCAGCGTGCGCCGGTGGATGGTGACGGGGGAGTGCGTGCAGGTCTACTACGGCCACACCAACTACATCTACAGCATGGCCATTTTCCCCAACGGCCAAGGTGCGTTAGTCAGTCAGTCAGCCGGTCCATCAGTGTAATGATGAGACAAAGCTGCTCCTGTTCAAATGCATTTTTTATGTGTGTTTGGTCTAGTTTGTAGAACTGTTAAAGAGCTCCTATTACACCACCAGGTGTGAGCGTGAGTTGCCACTGCAAGCCGTTTCAGAATCTCCCTCTTTTGACATCACAAGTGGGCGTGTCCACCCAGATGTATGCTGGATAAATCAGCCTACCAGTTGCTCCAGTCCACTGGGTAGGCTGGTAGCCTGAGCTATCCATATGGGCCCTTTAGGTGCTTTTGGTAAAATTTGATGTGGATGAGAGCTAAGATTTTGATTACCAAAAACCAAAAGGTCCCCTCCCTCCCTCTGTTTGTTGCATTTCGCGCACCTGTGATTGGCCACATTGATTCCTCGAACCAATCGCTGAACAAATCATGAACGGATGCCATGATTGGTCAGAATTAAATGAGCAGGGAGTGGCCTAAAACATTTATGCTCATACAGGGGCAAGCACGGTCAATTTGGACACATGTATTGTATTCTCACAGCACATTGCATCTAATCACTGGCGGAACAGCTACGCAGTGTCCAGCACACGGCACTCAAATAATACCTAGTAAGTCTTTCCTGCAGTGCGCCAGCTGTGTGATGGTAACCACAGTCTTGGCGTCTGCTCTTCCTCCTCCCCTGCCCTGCCCTCCCCTCCCCTCCCAGACTTTGTGAGCACGGGGGAGGACCGCACGGTGAGGATCTGGAGGAAGGGCGAGTGCGTCCAGACCATCCGCCTGCCCGCCCAGTCCGTATGGAGCTGCTGTATACTGCCCAACAACGACATTGCGGTGGGCGGCAGGTAACACGGCACACTGGCACTGCACTTTACCCATCCCAGCCCAGCCCAGCCCATCCCAGCCCCAGACTGTCTGTGGCCATTGATTGACAAATGATTTCCCTGCCACCATTTGTAACCCGAGTTGAAGCACAGTAGCAGTTCCTTCGAGTCTGTACATTCATTTATCTATTTATTTTCTACGTTAGCGGTTCTACGCAAGGCTGTAATGGGGATTGGGTGTGTATCATTTAGATTTAAAAAACAAATATATATATATAAATCTATAATTGTATATCTCACTATAATTAGAGGAATCTCGGTGCTTATGTGTCTGTATTTAGATTTTCTAAACATCTGTTCATCGGATGTTGAATTCACACAAGGAAGTGCAGTCGTGTCGAGTGTGAACTCTCGGTTCGGTGTTTTCGAACAGGCACATGACTTTCAGAGTACTTTCAACTTTCGTGCATTAACTGAACATGACAAAACACATTGTGATGCACATACATTTTTCTTTAATTAACACTTGACTTGCCTTGACTGTGTGTCAAGGCCCAGTCAAGTCAAGTGTTTTTTGTGACAATAAAACACTTTGACTTGACTTTGACTTTGACTTGACTTGACTGGGCCTCGACTACAGTCACACACTCTCCATTGGAAATGAATGGCTTGAGCACTGATCTGGTCTCTCCCTTTCTGGCTCTCCCTCTCCCCAAAGCGACGGCCTCATCCGAGTGTTCACGGAGGCCGAGGACCGGGTGGCCAGTCTGGAGGACCTGCAGGCCTTCGAGGACGAGCTCTCTAGGACCACCATCGACCCCAAGACAGGGGACCTGGGGGACATCAAGATGGAGGACCTCCCTGGGAGGGAGCACCTCAACGAGCCCGGTAATGAACCAGGAGTCGTCGGCGGGATTTTGTGGCATGTGGTTTGGATCATCCGTCTGGCGGTCTGAGATGATACCAACTGAGGGCTGAACAATGCATCGAAATATGATTGAAACCGCAATATGGCCGGTTAAAACATGTAAATGTATTCCACTATTTCATAAATGAAGTAGGCCTACGGGAGTGCTGCAGAGATGTTTTGTTCAGTGAAAATTGTAAATTATTGAGCTGCTGCTCCTCCGCGTTGAAAGGTGTCAGCTGAGGTGGTTCGGGCATCTGATTAGGATGCCCCCGGGATCCTCCCTTTTAGAGGTTTTCCGTGCACGTCCGACTGGAAGGAGACCCCGGGGCAGACCCAGAACCCGCTGGAGGGATTATTATATGTCTCATCTGGCCTGGGAACGCCTCGGGATCCCCCAGGAGGAGCTGGAGAGTGTGATGCTGGGGAGAAGGAAGTCTGGGGGGGGCCCTGCTTCGCCGGCTGCCACCGCGACAATAATTATTATTGGTTACTATATCGTCGTACAGGGAACCGTGACGGCCAGACGCGTCTGATCAAGGACGGGGAGAAGGTGGAGGCGTACCAGTGGAGCGTGAGCGACGGCCGCTGGATGAAGATCGGCGACGTGGTGGGAGGCTCCAACCAGCAGACCTCCAAGAAGGTCACGTACGAGGGAAGGTACCATTCATGTTGTTATTATTACATTAGGATTATTGTTAGCCATTAGCGTAATTAGCCATTACGAGCCATTTTCAAAATTGATCAAAGCTAATCTTAAAAATGGCCACGTCCCTCCGCCGCAGGAGTACGACTTTGTGTTCACCATCGACGTGAACGAGGGCGGGCCGTCGATGAAGCTGCCCTACAACATGGCCGAGGACCCGTGGCTGACGGCGCACAACTTCCTGCAGAAGAACGACCTGAGCTCCGTGTTCCTGGACCAGGTGGCCAACTTCATCATCGAGAACACCAAGGGCCACGTTTTGGGCCCCGCCCCAGCCGGCGCCATAGACCCCTTCACTGGTAAAAAAAAAAGGGGGGGGGGGGGGGGGTGTGTGTGTGTGTGTGTGTGTAAAATGGACCTAGTCACTGTGACATTGCCCATTGGTTTGTGGACGCCATCTTGTTTTGTTTTTTGCAATGAAACTAATGATTGAGACCATGAACTCATTAATCTTTCCTGAGTGAATAAAATCGAGTGAGATTTCAGGTCATTGTCTCATCCGCCACCATTCAATCGGACTTCTTTTTGCAACCAGTGTTGTCGGTCCCCTGCTGGCCATTAAACAGAATGCAGTTTTAAGGCACTTACATTTTTCAGACACTGAGTTTGGCCCTCGGTGTGTGTGCATACAAAATGGGATAATGTTTACCTACACTGTACTTATACCGACACACCTGTTGATCAGGTTGTTGCACTGTACATTGCACATTATACGACAAATACACTTCCCAAGTATTACAGATGTCTTGGTTTGTTTAATAGCGCCTGCAGCTAAACGTGTGTTGGGTCCTCTGTGCACAGGATCCGGCGATATGTCCCTGGAGTGGCGGATGGCAGGACCGGCTTCGGGGGGGATCCCTTTACAGGTAGGGTCGCTTTTAAAAATAAAAAATCGAATAATCGCACTGCAGCTTAGGGCTGGGCATTATATCAATATTATATGCATATAAATGTGATGTCAGACTAGATATAATTTTAGCGTTGGCGTGAGTGTTGTCTATTCCTGGTTTCAAAGGCTGCATTACAGTAAAGTGATGTTCTGAACTCGCCAGACTGTTCTAGCTGGTCTATTATTTGCCTTCACCCACTGAGGACTATTTATCCAAACTGTCATTGTCTGTATGTTTGGTGAACGCACCAATCATCCTACTATAATATTGTATCTCAATGTCAATATTAGGCTGTTTTGTCTAAAAGATAAATGTTAGATTTTGTCCGCCCCGCCCAAATTGCTGTTATACTTGAAACTGTTTTATGTGTACATTACCTTGTCCTTATTTTGTTTTCAGTAGTTTCACTTAATTATCTTATGTTCATTATGCACCAAAGTTCTTAATATAATTCGAAATAACTCAGTTGTCAACTATTCAAGTATTTAATTCACACAGGATTATGCAAGAAATAGGCTTTGGCATGTGGTTATTTTATATAGACTATATTTATGTATTAAATGACCAGAAAACCTATATCATGATGTAAACATCGTTATCGAGATATTAAATTACCTATATCGTAATAGAAGACTTTGGCCATATCACCTAGCCCGTCATATCGCCACCATTTACAAAAAATGTGTAAATGGTGTTTGCTGCTCTTTCTGTCCAGGCTCCGGCCGTTACATCCCAGGGTCTGGGCCGGCACCAGGCTCAACAAGTGTGACCGACCCTTTTACAGGTGAGCTTGCAGTCGCCAAAGGAGCTTGATAGATAAGTAATGTATGTAATATATTGCCACAGATTTCGTGTTTTGCCAACAACAAGCGACTGCTCCGCTGGTCGAACATAAATTAATTATGAACGCTTATTATAAACAAAATTGTAATCAGAATTTCTCTACAAATGACCCGAATTTATAGTCTGAGATTATTATTTCCTACCTTCCCGCTTATCGTGGGCAGCAGTAGCTCAGGAGGTAAGAGCGGTTGTCTGGCAACAGGAAGGTTGCTGGTTTGATCCCCGGGCTCCTCCTTGCTACGTGTCGAGGTGTCCCTGAGCAAGACACCACCTAACCCTAACTGCTCCTGACGTGTTGGTTGTTACCTTGCATGGTTGACACCGCCGTCGGTGTATGAATGGGTGAATGTGAGGCAACTGTAAAGTGCTTTGGATAAAAGCGCGATATAAATGCAATCCATTTGCAATTTATCGTAAAAACCACAAAACAAAATCACATTCTGTGCTTTATGTTATTGAATATTATTATTTTCAAAATACTGCTCCACCCCTCACTGCTCCACCCGCCGTCTTCTCGGTCTCTCCACCCTGCAGGTGGCGGTGCCTACTCCTCCGCCGCCCTCAGGCAGACCTCCACCAACATCTACTTCCCCAAGACGGACGCAGTGACATTTGACCAGGCCAATACCACGCAGATTATCGGTAGGCCATGTCACGTCATTGCAACAATGAACGGTACACGCATACACACGGAACAGGGGGTCATTTTCATTTTTCACCTTTATGCCGGCATCAGACTTGGCAACAGAGCCGGTTCCATGACAGCATAAGCACTGTAATTATTACGTAGAAGGCTGTGCCGCTACCCGACGCGTATGCTACACGTTAAGGCATTAAGACAGATCTTCTTTATGGCAATATTCCAAGATCTCTGTATATAAAAGGTGCTTTATAAACAGATCTCTATTTAAAAGGGTCGTAAAAACACAATTAACATTTTACAGTGTTAATTGTGTTTTTATGCGACAGTTTTCATGTTCTCTGTTTCCTGCCCAGGGACTACAGATGCAAATGAGCTTTTAGCTAACTCTGGTACAGCTAAGAAGCCGCACACTGTCCCTGTCAAAAAAACCGAATTAATACATTTTATGAAAACGTTTCGAATAAGTAAGAAAAGAAACCTACATTAACTTTTGTGTTGTCGTCCCCCCAGCCAAGCTGCGGGAGCTGAACGGCAGTGCGCCCCAGGAGCACAAGCTGTCGGAGGAGTTTATGGAGAGCCTGGAGGGGATGCTGGGCAGCGTGGTGGACTGGGCCAACAACTCTACACAGCCACCAAGCCTCCAGCAGATCAACCTGCTCTGGAAAGCGTCCCACTGGCCCGAAGGTACACCCCACCGCAAGACTATATACGTTGTTTGAGTTGGCCATGTTGTAAGGCAAGGCAAAAAATCTGAAAAGCTTTGTAACTCTGAAATGAGCAAGTAGTAATGTTTATTAATGTTAAGGTTTTTCATAGTTGGAGAAAATATGCAGGAACTCTGATCCCTCTGTCACTTTAAAGGTGCACAGTGTGTGAAGTGAAGTTTTGGTGGCATCTAGTGGTGAGCTTTCAGATTGCAACCCAGTGAATACTCTCCCCCCCTTGCCTCTCATCCCTTTCCCATGGTGTTGAAGAAGCTATGTACCTGTACTGGCCAATAGGCCTGTACAGGTGCCAATAGGTAAAAAAATGACGGCAGTGTCTACTACGACAGCATCGAGTAGCCAAGTGTCATGCGATGATGAGGTTCCTGGATAGTTTAGTTGTTTAGTCTGTAAAATTATAGGTCATAGTTTACAAGTAAGATAGCAAATTAATTAAATAGTTTAAAGTGCAAGTACCTAATGATATATAACGAGCATTCGCTATATGGCTCCAGACGGCACGATTAAAACGTTTGTCCGCCTTGTGTCACTCATGAATATGCTCCCCCCCCCCCCCCCCCCCACTCATGCTGCACACCAGACATCGTCTTCCCCGTGCTGGACATCCTGCGGCTGGCTGTGCGCCACCCACAGGTCAACGAGCGGCTGTGTGGTGAGGCGGAGGGCGTGCCGCTCTGCAATCACCTGCTGAGCCTGATGGGGCCTGGCGGCCGGCCGGCCAACCAGATGCTGGCGCTGAGGACGCTGTGCAACTGCTTTGGCGGGCGGCAGGGTCGCGCACTGCTGCTGTCGCAGCGCGAGGCGGTGCTGGGCCGCGCCGCCGAACTCGCTGCCGCGTGCAACAAGAACATCCACGTGGCGATCGCCACGCTGCTGCTCAACTACGCCGGCTGCCTTCACGGCCGGCCCGACCTGGAGGCCAAGGCCCAGTGTCTGTCGGTGGCCAGTGCGGCGCTGGAGTCCGTGCAGGACAAGGAGGCGGTGTTCCGGCTGCTAGTGGCTCTGGGCACCACGCTGGCGGCAGACGAGACGGCGCGCGACCTGGCCCGCTCCCTGGGCGTCAACTCCCAGATCTCCAAGTACTCGTCGGTGTCGGACCCGGCCAAGGTGGGCGAGTGTTGCCAGCTGGTTTTGAATGAACTGCAGTGATGTGGTGGTCGCGGGGGGAAAGAGACGACACTTATTTCCTGCCTAAATATCATTCTTGAAGTTTTTGTTCATCAATTGTTTGTGGTGGAGACATGAGTAATTGCATGTGCAGCAATAAAAAAAGATGTACATTTGAATAAACTTTTTTTTTTTTAATTTATGCTGGTCTATCCATGAAACATGCATCATATTTACCCTAGACCTTGGTCAAATATCTAGCCACATTCTACACTCACCAGCCACCGGTACACCTTGCTAGTACCGGGTTGGACCCCCTCTCAGAACTTCAGAACTGCCTTAAGCCTTCGTGGCATAGATTCAACAAGGTTTTGGAAACATTCCTGAGAGATTTTGGTCCATATTGACATGATGGCATCACGCAGTTGCTGCAGATTTGTCAGCTGCACATCCATGATGCGAATCTCCCGTTCCACCACATCCCAAAGGTGTTCAATTGGATTGAGATCTGCTGACTGCGGAGGCCATTTGAGTACAGTGAATTCCTTGTCATGGTCAAGAAACTAGTTTGAGATGAGAGAGGAATGGACATGGTCACCAACAATACTCGGGGAGGCTGTGGTGTTTAAACGATGCTCAATTGGTACCAAGAAAATATCCCCCACACCATTACACCACCACCAGCCTGAACTGTTGCTACAAGGCAGGATGAAATTCTGACCCTACCATCCAAAAAGTGAGACTCATCAGACCAGGCAACGTTTCTCCAATCTTCAATTGTTCAATATGGTGAGCCTGTGCGAATTGTTGCCCGTTTCCTGTTCCTGTCCAGCCCATCTGCGTCAAGGTTCGACGTGTTGTGCGTTCAGAGATGCTCTTCTGCGTACCTCGGTTCTAACAAGTGCTTATTTTAGTTACTGTTGCCTTTCTATCAGCTCGAACCAGTATGGCCGTTCTCCTCTGAGCTCTGGCATCGACGAGGCATTTTTGCCCACAGAACCGCAGCTCACTGGATATGTTCTCTTTCAGAATCAGAATCTGAATGAGCTTTATTGCCTTAGTTTTTACAAATAAGGAATGTGCTTTTGAGAAATTGGTGCATAACATTGAACATTAAACAGTAATAATATAGGATGGACAGCAACCTCCTGCCACTGGAGAGGGGAGAGACTCAACACGTTTATATCCAGGGTTGGACCACTCTGTGAACCCTAGAGATGATGGCTGTGCTTGAAAATCCCAGTAGATCAGCAGAGGAGAAGATAAGATAGAACTTTATTAATCCCGAAGGAGGTTCTTGTGCCAGAGGTTGCATAGCAATAGAATAAAATAGAGAAAAAAACTGAATAATAAAAAACTAAAATACAGATTTTAAAACATTGTACTATTTTCAGAATAGCAATATTTTTGTTGTAAAAAAAGATGTTATACAATTTTTAAATACGCATTTGGTTTCAAAAAATTAAATTCTAAATTTTTACAATTTAAATAAAAGAAACAAACAGCGTCCACCCTCTCACCGGAAGTACATTGAACAACTTCCGGGTTTGTTGAAATAAATAGGCGGGCTGTGCGGTGGGCTGTAGGCGCGGAACGACGAGACGACGACGATTCGCTGGCGAATAAATGTCATGTATATGCGGTCGACGTTGAACTTTAAACTTCCTCCGATCGACTAAATGTGCGTTTTTACCACCGAACTAGTAGACAACCGTCCGTAGCGAGAGAATGTCGAACCCGGCGCCCTCCCAGAAGCAGGAGGGTGCGGACCTGTGGCTGTGTCTGCTGAGCCTGGGCTTCCAGCCAGAGACCTCCAGCCTGGTGAGCAAGACTGCAGGCAAACACATCAACCTGGGAGTGTAAGTATTGGTGTTTTACACATACAATGACCTATACAATGTCTTAAGTGTCCTATATAATGTCCTATACAATGTCTTAAGTGTCCTATATCGTGTCCTAGACAACGTCCTAAGTATGGAAGCACATTCTCAGTTTTATGTGTGTAAGTGTCCTATTTATTTCCCCAAAGTTCCCCTAAAGAAACTTATTTCAAAATCATGCTCTCAAGCTCTACCCAAAGTTGCAGAATTTGTATTTCCATATGTATGTTTATGTTTATGTTTGCACACCAAAAAGTATCTGTTTTAGTTGATGGTTGTAGTTACATTTGTATACTTCTCCTAGGACTAAGACTTGCTGTAAATTTGTGAATCTGTTATTTTATTTTTATTATTCTATTTATTTCTCTAATGTTTTATTCTATTGCTATGCAACCTCTGGCACATACATTTCCTTCGGGATTAATAAAGTTCTATCTTATACTTCTCCAAGGACTTAGACTTACTGTAAATGTATTTTTATTCTGTTTATTTCTCTATTTATTATTCTATTTATTTCTCTATTGTTTATTATTCTATTGCTATGCAACCTCTGGCACAAGAATTTCCTTCGGGATCAATAAAGTTCTATCTATCTTTAATTCTGCTATCTTTCCCTCCTCTGGTCCACAGTCATATGTTTGACAAGCCCAACAAGGACGCCTTTTACATCGTCACCCATTTCCTGTTGGATAAACTGAACCCTGCACGCTTTAAAGAGGCATACAGGTAAATATCAACTCAACATGTGGGTTGCAAACTGAGCAGTCTTGTCATCGATCGATCGATCATATTCAACATGTCTGTTGTAGGGTCTGCTGGCCCGTTTGCTCCCGCCAGTCGGATGTAGAGTTCCGGAAAATCACCATTGCTTGGCTTAAAGACATCATGGTAAGAAGTGGATTCAGGATGTAAAGGGACTACTATTCTACCACCTGGTGTGAGTGTGACATCACAAGTGGGAGTGTCCACCTAGACGTGCCTACCAGCCTACCCAGTTGACTGTAGCAACTGGGTAGGCTGATCTGTCCAGCATAATTCTCTGTGGACTGAGTGTTGTTGGTCAACGCTTAAGAGATGCACGGTTCATTGAGGTCATCGGGTTGCCGTTTGGTTTGTAATCCTTTCTCTGCATCAGTATGAAAACGGTGGCTCGGCCTCTAAAGTGTTGGCGTCGCTGTTCCTCTCTCCCGGGGGGCCCAAGTTCACCTCATTGATGCTTCACTTGGCGAGTCACGTCATGCTGCAGGAGATGAATGCCTTCACCACTGGTATGATCTTGTTTATTTATTTGTTTTCATCTGCAGTCTCTGGCAGGTTGATGCGTTTTCAAATACATTAATTGAAAAGGAGCACATAAGCACAAAGCACAGATTTAAAGACAAGCACCTCTCATCTTCACCTCAGACGGCACGTGGGCCCCAGAGGAAGCCTCCGCTCCCACCTCCTCCCTGGACATGGCGATGAAGAGGTTCAAGCTGACCAGAGCCAGGTGCATCAAGGCTGCCGTGCAGCAGGACCACCTCCTGCAGGAGTTCCAGAGACGCGCCCAGTGAGTCTCTTCTGTGAAACTCCCGCCTCTCAGAGAAGAGGGCGTGTCTTATCAAATGCTCCCCTCTTGACTGGCTTTGGTGCTAATATTGTATAGCTCTAAAAAAATGTGTTAATGGAATGGACTTCACGTGTACATTGGTTTGCATTAGATGACTGTCTTGTTTAAATGCATGCGTAACGTCTCATAGGCTGACATTGTTACCTTGTTCACCAGATTGCCATTACCCTGAAAGCACATTTAAAAGGCGGGCTCAGGCGGTGTGGTTCTCTGTTAAAAAAATGAAGCTTGCTGTGATTGGCTGATCATGGGTCCACTGATTGATTGCCTAAGTGGATCCACCTGTGAGGGGTGTGTCCAAAAGTCATTTAAAAGCCAGGTGTGCATGTAAGGACGTACTCTTGCTCAAACACAAAGCACTGCAGTCAACAGGCCTGAGCACTAAGACTAGACTTCTGTCCAACGTTACTTTTTCAGGATTATTTTTCTGCTCAAGTGTGATTTCCTGGACTCATTCTGTGTTTCTCCTGCCAAGGTCTCTGGTGAAGTCCATTCAGGAGATCCGCAACGACGGTGCCAAGTATGACGATTTGCTCAAGTACGTGTGACGTAATTTGTTATGTAGTAGAGGCCTCTAGCATGGAGCTGTAGTACTAGCAGGAACACAGTATATGCAGATGCATCTCATGAGGTTAATTGCGGCCCCTAGCATAGCTTGCCAACAGAGCACATACCATGATTTATTTGACAAGCTACACCTGTTGCCGCCCGTGCTAATGCAGCTCTGCAATGAAAGCCGATGGTTCTGTGCTGCATTTCTGAATTTCTTTCGTTGGTTTTTTCAAGTCAATTTACTTTATTTTTACTTTATAATTTCCTCCCTTAGATGCCAAGAAGATGGCGTGTCGCAGGAAGGAGATGATTCGACTGAAAAGCTCCACAAGGTATCTTCTGTCTAATTTGACGCAAAATACATTTACCTTTTTGTATTTGAATGCTTCCCTGCTATATTGAACTATAAATGTATCTGGCTGTCACATCTGGAGTACTGATCTGTCTTAATAGGGGACAGGAAGTTATCTAGAAGTGTCATTCCTTCACTTAATATCCTGTTTTTGTTGACCCAAAGGTGCGCGTCCTCTGGTCGGCTGTCGATGAAATGCTGTCGGCGCTCGGGGAGCAGCGGCGGGTGGTGGCGGGCGTGCTTAAGGGCGACGCGGACCAGTTTGTGCTGGACGGGGCCGGCGTGTCCCTCAAGGTCCCCCGGGTGCTCCTGGAGAAGATCGAGCGGCTCCCGCAGCAAGTGAGCACATGGAAATGATCTCTTGCGTTGGTTCACCGTAATGAGAACTGTACCTCCCAAGCTTGCATGTAGGGACACTTTTTGACAGGGGGCATCGTTGTAGGACAAAACTAGACTAGTTAAATAAGGCTACTACCCTGGTAAAATGAGTAAAGTAACAATCTGTTCCTGTGATTTTCATGTTGGTTTAGTTTTATGCATGTCTGACGCAGCACCAGCATGGTCATTGTTTATTTACTGGGCTATAATGACTATTTGTATAGCACCTGATAAAACTTGACAGACAAGGCAAAAACAAGTTACTCAGAAGACATATATAACAAAGGCCAGACAAAAGCAAGAAAAGATCATGGTAAAGTTGGAACAAGACAATAAAAAAACATAAAAAAATAAAAGGATAAAGGCAATAAAAACTACTTCACATAAAAGCAAGTCTGTAAAAATGGGTTTTAAGACTAGTTGTCTACTGGTGCACTGCCAGACCTAAATCCAGCGGACCCTTAATTAATGTTATGAGCTTCCTGCTGTGGAAAGGGTCTGTGTTGAAAGATGGTGCCGTCCCAATGCAACGTCGCTGTGTTTTGCAGTTGCGTGCGGGGAACCTGTATGAGGCGGGCCAGTTGAACCCGCTGTGCATGCTGGAGCTGATGGCGCCCGCCCTGCACCTCCTGCAAGAAGAGCGCTCTCGGGTGGTGGGCCCCACCCCCCTGTTGCAGCTCCGCCCCCAGGAGCTGCAGACCAAAAGTGTGCAGGCTGCCCGTGTGTTGGAGGATCTTAAGGTGTTGAGGTGTGTGTCGTTTCTCTGTAGTGGGCGGTAGATGGGACAAAATGGGTTCATGAACTACACCGCCCAGCTTGGATAAGGGTGGGTGCTATTGGCGGCCATTTTACTTGGGTCTGTGGACAAACCTTTTGTGGTAGCCGGTGACATAATGTATGTTAATTGTGTGACATGGTTGCTCTATGGAGCCCTCTGTATGTAAAGAAGGGGGCGGATACCTGGGCAGGGCTGAGCTGTGCCTTGTCTGCCATGAGGCCTCCCTAGAGTATCCCTGCTCTCTGATGACCGCGGCGACCTGAGGGAAATCTCCACGGACAGATACGGAGCAGACAATCATGTCGTTTTGTCGCTTACTTGGCAGCTTATGTCAGGCCCGCGTGTTTATGTGATGTACAGATTTCATTTTAAAATGAATAGAGTAAGTTTTGGCTTATAGCTGCAAAAAAATTTGGATGAACACTGGATGAAGTTTTTTCCTGGCACAAACTTTCTATATTAGAAAGTGAACTTTTGGTGTTTACCAGGCAGAAGATCTTGAAGGAGGAAATCCCAGAGGTGAGAGATGCCACCCGGAGGTTGCAAGCGGACTGGGACCGGCGATGGCGGGACACCCTGGAAAACAAGCCGCTGGCCTCCTTCCCCTCTGACGATCCGGTGTGTGTTTAGGACTTTTTGGGAGTGCGGATTTGCCAATGGAATACCGTGGGCTTGCGTCCAGTAGCGCCAAAGCTAACTGTTTCATCCCACAGGCGCTGTGCTTCCTCTCTCCCATGGCGCCACTGTCCTTTGAGCCAGTGGCCGGGTCGGCGTGCGACTCCAGCGTTTTCTGCCGATACGCTGCCAAGCTTCCTGGTGCGTACACACACACGGAGATCCCCCCTACTCACCCCCTCCTTCCCCATCGTTTACCCTAATGGAAGTCCTCTTGTAACGCCTCACTTTTCCCTTTTTTGTTCGGTCTTTCAGAAGAGGAAGAGCAGAAGGTGGTCCAGTCACAGGAAGTGTCGGGTGCCAGCTATCCCGAGTTCAACAGGTATAATGGTTTATCCGTTGACACTGTACACCACTACATTCAATATTTTGTTTAGCTGTTTATAGAGGGGGGCGGATACCTGGGCAGGGCTGAGCTGTGCCCTGTCCGCCACTAGGCCTCCCTAGAGCATCCCTGCTCTCTGATGACCGCGGCGACCTGAGGGAAATCTCCACGGACAGATACGGAGCAGACAATCACCCATGTCTTCCGGCAATAGCGTTATTTATGTAGGGCTGGTTGTGGGGAAATGTAAGCTGCTGACTTATGTGATGTAGTCTCTTTTTCAGGAGTGACGTTTGTCGCTCTCCGATGAGCTCCCCCGCCTGCGACGACGTGTTCTTCGCCAACACGTCGCTCCAGGAGCTGCTACACACTCCCTCTCCCCCTCCCAAGGCACCAACCCCGACCCCACGGCGACCCGTTCAACCGGTGGGTGCTTTGACACGTGTTTTGCTCTGTGTGCATGTGCCTCTTTTTAAATGTAGAAACTCGATAAACACTGGGAATTTGCGAACCATTGATGTGCGAAGGTGCGTTCCCCTGACACTTGCCGCCAGGTCAATCGTGGTGTGCTGGAGCAAGTTTTGACTCTCAATCACTTTTTGTTTTGGTACTAATCTATTGATTGGCGGTGCATTACGGCATCCATTGTGCTGGGTCAAGCACAAACTGGCGAGGTGCAAATCTGAGCTTTTTCTTTTTTGACAAATGATCTTGTCAACAAAGGTCTTTATAACATGGGGGGAGGTTGGTTGCTGGCCTCTGGAAATAAGCACAAACAAGGTTTTAGGTTTCACGCCTGAAATAATGGCTGCCTTTCTTCCTGTTCTCTAACTAGGCCAGCACGAAGACTATCCCTACCGGCTGTAAGGTGGCTCCTGTAAAGAACAAGGCCAAGATTTTGGACTGGGAGTGTGACAACTTGGCAGAGCAGGTACAGTGGCTGTCCGCCAAGCCTATTTAATAAGGAAGACATGGGAAATGTAATGATGCCTTATTTTCCCCGCTGGTTTTTATGTCTTATGATTTCAGTTTGCAGAGGCGATCACCACCACTAGTCCCATGGTGGACGGCAAGAGGGATGGTTTGGCTCTGGAAGATCTACTCTGCAATCTGGGTGGGGACCCCTTCTCCATGCGGAGGCAGCTGCCCCGCACCCCGGAGAGCCTGAGTAAGTGTCCGGTGGTGTGGTGCTCGTTTGATCCAGAACAACTGACCCATCCAGTCTGTTTGCTACTTGAAGTGTTTTCTTTTTGCAAGTTTATGTCCCAGCTTTGGAAAATGCACAATGGATCGCTTCTCCATCATTTGAATGGAAAATTATATGGAGAAACTGAATGATTCCTGAGGTCATCTTCCACCAAATGTTTTGCTTCAAGATAAACTAATATTTTGCCCTGTCTGATCTCAGTTTTGGACGTCAAGAGTTCCTGGCGCAAGGCAGTTGAGGAGAGCAAAGTACAAATGCCTGACGAGTCGCTCGTGTCTGAAGGGGCCTGCATCAGCATTCAACAAACCCCACAGCTCCAGTCCCATGGGGACCCCTTCAGCCCCTTGACTTTATCCTTCAACGGCACTCCCTGTGGGGCCACACCCACCGCCACCTCCACCACCCCTGCTGCCGTTGACCCCAGCAGTTCCACCATCAGCAGCCCCACCTCCACCCCCACCACCCCTGCTGCCGTCGACCCCAGCAGCCCCACCTCCACCATCAGCAGCCCCACCTTCACCACTCCTGTTGCCGTCTGCCTCAGCAGCCCCACCATCAGCAGGAGCCTCACCTCCATCACAATTGCCCAGAACCAGCAGGCCTCCCTTGTGTGCCGCCCTGCCTGGGACTCCCTGGGCGTGGAGGCCCTTCACAGCCTCAGCGGCATGGGCAGGGGCACCGTTCACTTCAGCCTCGACGACGAGACGATGCCAGACTTGCCGGACGAACACAGCCTGCTGAGCCTCAGCGACGAGGACGACTCAGGCCTCCACCTGCCCCCGTGCGTCTCCACCGGCCCACAGGAGTCCCCGCAGATGACATCACCACCGTCGTCGTGTCTGGGCCGTGGCTTCCTGGCCCAGATGACTCCAACGACTCCGCTGGTGGGCCTAGGGACCCCGGGGTCAGACTTGTGCTTCACGCTGGATCTGGAGGCCCTTGAGGGCCTCACGCCCCCCAGACAGGAGTACAGCATGCCCACGCTGATCCCCATCTCCCCCATGGATGACCTTTAGTACTACCTCTTTATGTTCAGGGGTACAGCCACTCGAGACATTACTTTTAGTTTTAAATGTCTTAATTGTGATCTTGGTGTGTATAGATGTATTGTGTATATAGATGAACTAAAATAAAGTACTTGACCTTAATTTTTATTGTTTTGCCAGGGGGTTGTCCATGCACTTGTACAACAGAATAAAATGAGTTTCCAATCCATTGTTGGCTTGGTCTTTGCAGGAGTGTGTTGGGTGGCTTGCTGGCTTAATTGACCTCACCTGGCCCAGTTAAGGGGGGGTCGGGTTGCACGTCTGTGGTGCATTGGCTAATCAGTGCGCCACAGGCCAAGCCAGCCACCAAACACACTCACCTACCCCCCCAACACAGAATTTGGGTGTTGGGGGGGGGGTGTGCTGGTGGCTAACTTAACCTGTGGTGCATTGATTGGCTGATGCGCTGTGCAACCCCCACCCTCCCAGACTAACTGGGCCAGGTGAGGCCAATTAAGCCAGCCACCAAACACACTCCCACAGTCTTGTACTGACACAATTACACATGCAAGGGCTTCAGTCTTGTGGCTCAATAACATTAGGGCTTGTGTCTCTGACCTTGTGGATGTAACACATTAACTGCTGTCTTCTGAGTCACTTTTAATAAACAATTCTTGACTACCTTGTCTGTTTTGGTTTTTGGCAATATTCAAACTGCGGTCTGCCTTTACACTTATATTTGACAATTTATGCCGATTTTTATTTGGTAGTGCAAATTATCAGAATAAAATATTTAATGGGTGTACAGTTTGAGAAACTGCATGCACATTTAAATATCACACTTAAAAAATCTGGATTTTCCATTGAACAGCTGCAGCAATAGTCAATGTGTTCCTATGACAAATACTCAAGGATAGTGGATCAGTCATACGACACTTGTGGATCTGACCATGATGGAAACAAACGTTTTACAAACAACTTTAAGGCACTGTGCCACTCTTACATGCACTTTTGACATTTTTATTCACATGCCAACAGTAAGATAAAATGGAACTTTATTCATCAATTCTTGAGTGGATTCTTGTAGCAGAGCACCATTCAGGATACTTCCACTACGTGAATACAAAAGGAATGATGGAAACTATTTAAAAATGTATTTATAAAATACAATCCACGTGTTTTTACAAACGAAATGCCGTGTAGATAGGGGGCGCTAGAAACTGGTGTTACTTCATTATAAGGCAGGTAGGGGCCCATGGGGGGCGGGGCCTGAGCAGTGGACGCCACGCCCCTTATTTTACAGTCTATGGGGCTGCCCACAGTTCAATGGTGCGTTCCAGTTGTACTCGGAAGTCGGAAATCCGTCTTCAACGTCGGGACGTTTCAGGGGGAGTGGGCCGCCCCTGAAGTCGGAAGAACTTCACCAACCGTGTCAGTGAAAGACATTATCTACAGTTTTTACCACTTGTGTCTATTTGTGTCTCATAAAATCAGTCGTACACGCCGTGCTGTCCAACTTCTACCTGTGGACATGTTGCGACGCATAATACGTTGTTATTCAATTCAATCCAATTCAATTTTATTTGTATATAGCCCACTATGTATACGCAAAATGCCACATAATACGTCGTTATTCAATTCAATTCCATTGTGTTTGTATAGTAGCCCATGACGCGCCATTCGCCCACGTGTTGTTCTGAAGTCGGGGTTGGTGACGTTCTGCCTGACTTTCCGAGTTGGGACTAGTAACTACTGTAAATTCAGGAGGCGTTCCCGCTGAAACGGCACACATTCCGACTCCCGGGGTTGAACCGGAACGCGCCGTCGCCCCGAGGCAGCGCGGAGCCACAAGCCGTCAACTCCGCACGGAAGAAAGTGAGCAAGCGAGGGAGCAAGCAGCCGCAGCCGCCCCGCACGAACATGGCGCCCGCCTCCGCCGACAACTTCACATGAAAGTGTTGCAGTGAACTGTGGCTTCACCTGCTCTCTTTTTAAATTTTTTTTCTACAAAAGGATAAGGACAACGCGTGGTGTGTACCGACCGCCACCACCGCCACTTTTTTGTTGTTGGGGGGGGGGATCTAAGTAGACGTAAATAACAGCGAAGTGTCTTCATGTCAACACGGTGTCTCTCAGCGCGGTAAACAGCTGGTAAGTAAGGAAAGTACTCACATTTAATTTTGTTTAGTTTAGTTTAGTCATGTTGGCTAACAGCACGGCGGGAAAAGACGTTTTAAGTCGTAACTTTGGCGGCTTTTGTGCGTGTTAAAACGTCACGCTACGGCACACAAATTAAACTTTGCCACCTTTCGCGAACTGATATACTTTGAACTGATATACTGTGTGTGTGTGTGTGTATATATATATATATATATATATAGTTATGTTGTTATCGTTAACGTCACACAACGTACGTCTCCTTTTTCCGCAACGGACGCCGTTTCCATTTCCGCAACGACATCTGTGTGTGAAGTGAAGTTGACCCACTTCCAGTGTGGATGGATGCACTTGGGGAACACAATACTTCACACCCTCCCTCACCCCCCCCTCACCCATCCTCACACCTATCCTCACTCCTCACCCATCCCCCATCCCCACCACACCTCACCCATCCTCACACCTATCCTCACCCTCCTCACCCCCCCCCCCCTCACCCATCCCCATCCCCACCACACCTCACCCATCCTCACACCTATCCTCACCCCTCACCCATCCCCACCACACCTCACCCACCATCACCCCCACCCCACCTCACCACACCACACCCCACCCACCCATCCTCACCCCACCCATTCTCACCCACCCACCCTCACCCCACCCATCATCAAGATAATGGGTGCTGCTTGGCTCTCATGTTCCTTATCAGACCTGGCAGGTGCCACCTCTCAGGGAGGGAGAGATATGTGTGTGTGTGTGTGTGTGCGTTGTGTGCACGACACAAGCCTGTCTTGCAGAATGACAACTCGTACAAACCTATAGCCCACTTTTCTTCATGCTTTTTGCAAACAGCCATTGGGGTTGTGTTGCACAGCATTTTTATGTCGCTCAGTTTCATGCATTAATGATACTAAGACACATTTTGTCCTGATTATACACTTCAGTACCGCTTTATGCGTGCATTTATTCATGGGAAATTGACGAATTAAGCGGTCATCCGTTGACTTTAAGTTGATGCATACATGTTGCATTTATACATACATCATACATACATACATACATACATACATATACATGCATGAATGCGTGTGTGTGTTCTCGTTTGACAAACCCAGTAAGAAGAAGCCTTACGCTCTCCAGATGCCACTTCTATAGATTTGACTTTGATGGGTGAACGGTGGACCCAATGGCACAATGCTTAGCACATGCACTCAGCACATGCATCCATGTTTACAGGACACCCCAAAACACAGTGTGCAGTGCAGGGGCGTCCACAACTCTCATCTCAGACAAACATGCACACATGTGACACACTTACCCCTGAATAAATGAGTAGTGTGGAAATACCTGTTGCGCAAACGGTGACTGATGCATTGTGTAAGGCATAATGTATTCACTCAGTACAAACTGAGCATATATGTGTGTGTGTGTGTGTGTGTGTGTGTGTGTGTGTGTGTGTGTACATGTATACATCTGGAGGAGTGCAAGTTGCCGACCCGATCTCCTAGCCTTTGGATTTCAGGTGAAAATGAAAGAGGGTCATGGTGACCCAGAGCCTTGATGTGTTGAACTTTGACACCAACTGCCACCTCCCTCCCTCCCAGAGGTCTGGTCGGGTGACGGCGAGAATAAGGAAGTGCAGGCCGTGGTGGTAAACAGACACTGGCAGACTAGCATGGCAAATTATATTTATTATATTTCACCCAGCTCTATAGAGCGAGGGAAGGACCGTCTGTGACTGAAATAACTTTGACGAGTTTACATGACTCTATTAGGCATGGAGTCTTTCTTCTTTTACATCTAAAATGTGCTTGCATGCAAAAGCATTGGCTTAAGTGCTTTGATGTCTCGTGTGAGCAGTTAATGAATGATAAACTCTGTTTGCGACTTTTCCGTCGTGACTAATCAGTCACCTTTCAGTGTTTCTTCTTAGCACATGTGAATACGAGCAAAAAAGTGTGTGTGTGTAATTTCATTTTCTCAACAACTGTTCACCGATTGACTTCACAATTGGCATGTTTATGGCCGAGGACCTCAGGAAGCGCAGCGTTGGGTGTGAGGTTGATTAGGGTGAGCGGTTTTCCAGAAAGCTGCAAGCAGCAGTCCAACATTCGAATGGCCAGGAGCACGCTTTGAACAGGCATGTTTGGAATGGCCACATGACTAGTTCATATATAAATGTCTTTTTCTTTGGACAAAACTTTGGATAAGACTGTAAAACATTTGGTTTACGATCATTAACCCCCCCCCCCCCCCGCCCGTAAGAGCACCTAGCGCGTCCATGCATGCATGTCGTCGCTAATGATTCCTGACCACTTTCGATTCTTTCTTCATCCGGTGGAGGGGGGGGGGGATGGAATGGTCAGCTGGTTAGGGAGGGCAACGAGTTTGCCCTCTCCTTTTCACCTCAGAGCGGAAAGAATTTGCTTCTGTCTGCCTTGCGGGCCGTCACGCTCCAGGAGGGCCCTGGTCTTGTGACGGCGGCCGTGGTGTAGCCCTTGTGTGGAGCCTCAGCCCCAGCCCTCCCCAGCTAGCCTAGTGTTGTAGCCTACTAAGCCAAGCCTAGCCTAGCCTACCCTCCTTCTGATGCACCACTGATGCAAATCATTTCCAACGTCATTTGAGGGTTGGTGGCTATTTTTTGTGTTATTCTACTCCCTCAGTGTGTGCATCTCTGTCTTTCTCTGTCGTCTTTTGCTCTCGCTGTCTGTCTGTGTGTCTCTCTCTCTATTGTGGTGTCTCCGTCTCAACAGGACCAGTGTTCTTATGTCTATTACCGCAGTGACTGTTGCTTTTGACGTGCCACTTGTCTGTTCCAAAGTGTCTACTCCAAAGGCTCCACACACACACACACACACACACACACTCTCTCACCTGTGTGGCCATAATGACTGCACTGTTGTGTTGTCGGAGGCAGACAAGGAAGCTCAGAGGCCGAACCGTGCGGGTTGAATGAGTGAGTGATGCGTGGTGGTTGGGGTGGTGGGTGTGTTTCTGCTTTGTCATCCGTTTCTCTCAGTTTTTGTCATCGTTGTGTCTCGTAGCGTGTTACAGAATCCTCTCCGGTCCCTCGGTCAGTCAGTCTGCTTTTTCCATGAGTGCGGTTCCCAAGGGGCGGCTGGAAACGTGTGTGTGTGTGTCATCATGCCACCCACTTCCTATTAACGCTCCAGCATCAAGTCTGGGCACCAGATTTGTCTCTTCCGATCTGGCACGTCCTGCCATATTCGCGTTGTCCTGACATGCCTAGCCGACGTCCCCAGGAAGATTAATGTTGAATGGGCAGCAGCTCAGGAGGTAAGAGCGGTTGTCTGCCAACAGGAAGGTTGCTGGTTCGATCCCCGGGCTCCGCCTAGCTAAGTGTCGAGTTGTACCTGAGCAAGACACCACCAAACCATAACTGCTCCTGACGTGTTGGTTGTTACCTTGCATGGTTGACACCGCCGTCGGTGTATGAATGGGTGAATGTGAGGCAATACTGTGAAGCGTTTTGGATAAATGCGCTATATAAATGCCATCCATTTACCTTTTTTTATTTATTTATTTTTATTTTTTTTTTTTTAAATGTTTTGTAAATTTACAGCCCAAACAAGGTTTTGAGTTGAAGGGGAAGATGTACACAATGGTTAGTGGTTACCCTGGAAACCGTTTGTTTATTTATTTTTCCTCTGGCTGTCAGAGGAGATATTAAACGGTTGCACGGATGCTGTCCAGGCTCCAGAGGTGGACCCATCTCTCGGTGGCCTGGCGTTAGGACTCACAAGTGAAGGAAGGCCTTGTTGTCAAGGCCCTATATTGTCAGGCAGCTAGTCTAGCCGCTGTGTGTGCACGTACCATTAGGCCCAGAGTACAGAACTGCCTCTGTTGTAATGTCAAATATATATATATATATGCTTTGTTTTGAGGGTAAAATGTCTAAATCTATGATAAATAAATGATTGCAGTGCTGCAGAGATGTGCCCTGGTTGACACATGGTTTTCTCCAGATGTAAGAAAACATGTTTGGTCCAGACCCCAACACACGTCACATCATGATTTGAAGTTTTTTCACTGAAAAGGAAAATTGTGATGCAAAAATGATAATTCCCACCAATGGCGAATCATATCACAATATAATCACAATAGGGTTTTATTATTTACCGTGTCGTTCAGCGGTTAATGGGTTGTGATGTGCAGTGCCTGTCACCTGAGGGCTGAGGGGCTATAGGAGGAGGAGCCCTGCTGTAGTAACCGGCGGAGAAGTGACGTAGCGATGGTGTCCATTGTCTCCCGTTACACATGCACACATCGGCAAGGACGGAGTGCCTGTCATCATCACAACAGATGCACAAACCACACTCTCTCTCACACACACACACACACACACACACACACACACACACACACATAAATAGAACCAGTGTTTGTGTGTACTACTATGGTCTCAGTAGGGATGAGGTCACAGCGAGGAAGAAATTTGTCTTCTTCGCTGTCCAAGTCCCCCCCCCCCCCCCCCCAAGTCCCTTCCAAGTCCCCCCCTCCCATGTCTTCCTTGCCAAGTGTATACACACACATGCACACACACACAGGCTTTTTTTTGTTCAGGGCTACGATGAGACTAGGTTTTTTGTAAGTATCGTAATCGTAGTCACAGCTTCTAGATCTTGGACAGATTTAGCAAGTTGTGACAAGAAACCCAGACGTGGAAAAAGGCGTTCTCCTCTCATTGACGGCTAGGAGGACCAATCAATGAATGTGGGGAATAGTAGTTAGATAGGGCTAATTATTATGCTGCTTCATATTAGGATACAGCATCTTTAAAGAGGACTGCTCTGTTATGTTGTGGACCAAGCTAAGGGTTCATATTCAACAGGGATGTCTTCCTGAAGTTTGAACCAATGGGTATATTGTTGTCTATCCAAGTGAGATCACAAAGAAAAACCTGTTTGATCCCATCCCATCAATCCTCTCCATTTTGTTTCATGTCTGGTTACAAGCTTGGGTTATTCATTTATATCAATATTGAATCAATATTTGAAAGGATTCTTGGGATTATGATTATAATATGAATAGATTGACTGTGCTAACAGCAATTTGATATTAATATCTTGACGTCAGTGACTATTATTTCCAGGCTGCAGGAGATTGCATTGTGATTTGCAAATTGTGCAATGCGGACGTGTGAGTGTGCGTGCGTGGGCGCATGTGTGTGTGTGTTATGTATCTATCTCGCACAATGGATGAATAAAATATGGACTTTTGAGAAGCGTTTGGCAGACCTCTGACCATGCAGTCATGCCTGTATAACAGGTCGGTATTGCCTTTCCCCATGATCAGTAAAACGCGGGGCCTATGCACAGTCCAAACAAAAGAGTTGGGACACCTGAGCCGGTGAGCACGGGACAAACCGGTTCTCTGACTGGGGTGGGAGGGGCACCGCGGAGAGCCCGGAGTGGTTGTAGCCTAGCTAGCGCCCTGCTGGAGCTAGGACCTAGCAGTTAGCCCCGCTACAACGTGATGATGCAACAGAAATTGAAATGGAAACGAACCTGTTTTTTGATCAACTACTCAGGTTATTTTTTTTTTTTAAAGTGACAATTCAAATTGTCGGCCGTTTTGTTTTGTATGATTATTCACTCCTTTTGGGGTTTTTTCAACAAATTCAGCTATTCCATAATTGACTATTTTCCAACTTTACGGGTACTATATCAACCAAACGGTTTAGATTTTGACCTGTTGACTTGACCTGAGGATTTGGCAATGTTAACCAAATGTGACAATTATGAATAGCTGGCGATCTAATCTATAAAGTCGTCACTGTGTTATAGCATGGTGTGGAAAACCCCAACGATAACAACATGTAGCCACTGGTTACTGGGCTCGACAAAAAAACCCTGATTGAATTACCGAACTTACTTTCTTACTCGACAACTACGGGCTGCGTTCCTGCCTTCTACACCTTAACCAAGAACATGAAACCCTTGTGTCTCTTATGTGCTCTTGAAGCTTTATCTCTGAACACCCCCCACCCACACACACTTGGTCGTGTGCGTGTGTGTGTGTGTGCGTGTGTGTGATACAGACGTATGGGCATGAGTATGATAGAGACGTATGGGCGTGAGTGTGATACAGACGTATGGGTGTGTGTGAGAGATAGACGTATTGGCGTGCATGTGTGTGTGTGTGAGAGAGACTGACGTATGGGTGTGTGTGTGTGTGAGAGAGACTGACGTATGGGTGTGCGTGCGTGTGTGTGTGTGAGAGAGAGACTGACGTATGGGCGTGTGTGTGTGAGAGAGAGACTGACGTATGGGCGTGTGTGTGTGAGTGAGTGAGAGAGACTGACGTATGGGCGTGTGTGTGTGAGAGAGACTGACGTGTGTGTGTGTGTGTGTGTGTGTGTGTGTGTGTGTGTGTGTGTGTGTGTGTGTGTGTGTGTGTGTGTGTGTGTGTGTGTGTGTGGTGTGTGTTGTGTGTGTGTGTGTGTGTGTGTGTGTGTGTGGTGTGTGTGTGTGTGTGAGAAGACAGACGTGTGTGTGTGTACTCGTGGGAATCTCCTGGCCGGGTGTTAGTGGTGCATGTGTCATGCGTCCCCTGCATGCTGTTACAGGTGACAGAGTCATGCACACTTCACATGATGAGATCCACCAATCCACTGCAAGAAGTGAAGTGAAAGTCCCTGCAGGCTCCCCGCGGTTGCTGTGATTTTCTCGTGTTATTTGCAGTGTGGGGGGGTGACGCCTGGTAACACGACGCGGTCCCACAGCACTGCACTACACAGCCACAGCGCGCCCCGGCATAACCGGCGGGCATTGTTTGGGGGGCTCGGTTGCCATGGCAGCGGGCAACCAGTGTTGGGTTGTGGCGCGTCTCACAAAGAGATGTTTGTATGGCGGTTGGTTGGTTGGTTGGTTGGTTGGTTGGTTTTGGGGGTGGGGGCGGGGGGGAGGAGTTGGTTTCAGAAGTGTTGGTGAACATGTGTGTTTCAACACCGGCACACACATGATTGCAATGCGTAGACTGGAGACGACGCAAGTCTTTATCTGCCATAGCAATTGATAAGCAGTTGCTTTATGCATTTATGCAAGACGATCGAGAAGAAACAAAGCCTTTGTTTGTTGCATTGCATTTTATTGCATCTATGCAAGTATGATGTAATAACGATATATAAAAATCCCTATAAAGTTAGGATAAAATGTATTTAGAACTTATGTGATGTATATGGCATTAGAATGCATGATTGAAATTATTTTTTGACAATATAAAAATATAATAAATAATATATGCACAGCCTCACCTGGAGGCATCATAACTTCTGTACAAAATGTGTCCAAAGAATAAAACACAATAAAATTATTTCCAATGCTGTTATCAAAGAGGAAATCACACAATGACTTTATTTCTTTGTGGGTCAAAGTACCACCAATGCACAACAGTGTGTCAGTTTAATATCAGTGTGTGAGTTTGTTGCGCTAAAAATATCGTCAAAGACAATCGCCTGACTCCAACCCACACACACAATTTAGTTTCTTTTGCTTTTGGTTTTGACCTTGATCTCACCTGGGTGGGCGTACCCACAAGCTCTTTTTTATAGCGAGCGCAAGGTGCACTCCAAAAAGAAAGAAAGTAAAACCACACTTGAGGATACAGGTGGCCTGTGTGTGCGCGCGTGTGTGTGTGTGCGGCGCAACGTCCGCTCGGTCCTGGCGTGTTTGTTATCCCTTCAGGATATTAATGCACAAATGCAGATCTTTGTCTCCCAGCCCTGCTGTGGCATAGATGCAGCCAGATTGTCATCGCACACACACACACGTACCCACGGGTCGAGTCGTTTCGGCGACTGTTTGTTTTGTTATCGTCTGCGTTTGGTCGGGCGTTCGCGGTGTATTTGTATTGTGCTGCGCTCACACCGTATGTTTTGCGAGTGACACAATTTGCTAATGTGGGCCAATGCTTTGGGGGGGGGGGCTAGTTGGACTCGTGTAGCCTCTAGGGCGCAGCACCTGTTGCCCAGTGGTCGCCAACACTCAGCAGGCATGAACCGTCACATGAATAATCAATTAAATCTATTACGGTATACTTGTACAAATAAGAATTGGGAAGTTCTGTGAGAGAACCACACACACACACACACACACACACACACACACACACACACACACACCACACACACACACTTTAATTGTGTGGTGACTTACAGGAAGACTTGCCAAGCATGGCAACGTGCGAAATAAACACAGATACAGTACCAAAGTAGCATATCACAAAGTCCCTCGATGGTTTAGTTTTGAAATCGGCACGCAGAGCATTCTAAAGTTAGCCTCCTAGGCTAACGCGCTGTCCAGAGTAACTGAGTGCGCCAATAGTAGAAAACGGTGGAACTACTAGTATAGAATTACTAGTGTGTGTGTATATGTATTCATTTAATTTTCTTTGATAGTCACACAAATATTGGTATGGGGGGGGTGCATCACAACTCTACCCCAGCACCCTTTTTTACCTGCGCACTCTCCATTCTGCACCCACATTTGGAGGGATCTATGCTGTCTTTCCGCAACAATTTTAATGACGCCCTGGCCGGCATCCTGTTTCACTTGGGAAGCAGCGATACGTCAGTGGAAGCGATAATTCTCTCGTTGTTGTTGGTGTGTGTGGTGTGTGGTGTGTGGTGTGTGTGTGGTGTGTGCCATTGTGGTGTGGTGTGTTGTGTGTGTGTGTGTGTGGTGTTGTGTGTGTGGCTGGTGTGTGTGTGGTGTGGTGGTGTGTGTGTGTGTTGTGTGGTGAAACAGGAAATCATTGTAAAGGCGTTGACCCTAATGATTATGCAATGGTTTTGTAACTAAGTCAGTATGAAATTATGAAACCTAAGAGTAACCAGGAGGTAGAGAAGGGTATGCGTTCTTCCTGAAGCTTCGTTCAGTTCTTGCCAGATGAGCATATCGCTTGCACACAAAACACAATCAATCATCTTCTACGAAGACATGTGGGCGTGACCTGGAAATACCCTCCAACTTCCTCATTCATTGTATATGATATTGCGTTCATTAAATTTCTGTTTTGTTATTTATGTCGAGTTTTGTTATTTATGTAGAGTTAGGCGTATTATTCATATTTGAACCTCATTGTTTGGACCGTGTTAAGGCTGGATTGTGTAGGACCTCTGCCGACAACAATGGGACATTCGATTAGGTTTTTCTCAAGGCACAGCGTGTTCGTAACTTCAAGCTTGTGTTTTGCTGTGCATTTTCTCATACATCACATACATTATGTATGTGATCCTTGTACACATTCTATATGTGATCCTTGGTGCGGATGGAGGGTGCTAGCAGGCCTACAGTTTTTTGGACCCTCTGTTCAATTCATCGCCACAATCAAACGTTCTTCATTCAAATATCTGAAATGAGCAAAGGTGCAAAAAGGATCCATTTTTTGATTACCAGAGAAGGCAGCACAACAGCGTTATAAATCTTCGCTACTAGACAGAATATGCTTCTGAGCAAGTGATACACATTGACATAGCGGCCAGAAGATCACAATTCCATTGGCCTTTTGTAATTCAGACAATGAGGATGTTTCCTAAAATTCTATCATATTTTGTGTCGCCCCAGTATGTCCCTGGCAGGGGAAAATGAAGCTCGGAAAATGAAGGCCTTGGAGAATGACCAGCAGAGCATTGCAATGTTTTCCTGCACACACGATGAAGCCATCGGGGTCACATTTTTTGGTTCCTCGTCGTCGGTGACACCGCAAGCTCCCCCCCCACAGATTTGCCGCAGCGGCGTTACTGTGGCAACGGGCTTTGTTTTGTGTTTGTGGGTGTGGGTGTCAGTGGGTCACGGACGGTAAATGGGTCAGCCGCTGTCTGCCACTAAGCGAGTTCTGTCCGTTTTTTTCCCTCTGTGATGATTTGAAATTATTTTACTCCATAGGCCTAACCCTTGTGAACTTACATGGACATTATGCGTCCCTATTTTAATCTGCTATTGTCATGCAGATATGTAACTCGATATATACTCTATATTGTCTTTTAAACTCTGAAGTGTGTGTGTCTGTCTGGGACGTTAGTGCAACCCAGCTGTTTTGTGGCCACAGGTAAGGTTGGGTGCAAGAGCTGAATTAAAAATTGTCTCGCAGAAACATGTGCATATAATTTGCACTCCATAACTCAAGCGTGCCTCACAGCCGTATACTGGAGTGGTTCATTGGTATGTATGAAAGAAGAACAGAGGAATAAAGTGATTCGCAGACATGATGGCTTTTCATGATACAAGCAGCTTTTTTTTGGATGTCCAAACCCTAAACCTTCACATTTTGGGAGAAAGGTTTTAACGTTTAAAAAAAAAAAAAAAAAAAGTTAAAAAAAAAAAAAAAAAAAATTTAAAAAAAAAAAAAAAGGATATCACCCAACCCTACAGGAAGCAAACATTTTCCAGTGGTGAGTCAGCTGACTAGCGGTGTGTGTGTGCGCGTGTGTGTGTGTGTGTGTGTGTGCGCTCGTGTGCGCGTGTGTGTGTGTGTGTGTGTGTGTGTGTGTGTGTGTGAGGGGTTGTAGTGCGTGCCGACCGACTCACAATTAGCCCAGGGTGGATCTTATGCAAGGTGGGTCTAAGCAGGTGTGGACAGGCAGCAGCACACAGCGCAGAGCAAGCGACAATCCTAAGGGAAAGATACACCGGGAATTGTTGCAACATTCCACTGAGGCCGGCTTGGATCTCGCCTCGTTTGCACCGAGGGCTGATGATGATGATTATGATCCGAGGTTAGGGCAGGACAGTTACAAAAAAATGGGACAGATGGAAAAGTTTTGCCCCAGAATGAGCAAATAACGGCGCAAATATTTACACAGCCAGCGAGAGACCGGGGGGGGCTGAATCAAAGAGACGCCGCGTTGTTAAACACATGACGGGTCTACATTGCCCACCGCTTTGGGACTTAAAAAAAAAGAAGAAAAAAACCCTGGTTATGTCATACATTTGAAGTCAACCGCCGTATAAAAAACGGAGGGAATTCCTTAGCCGCACCGGTATACTCGGTATGCATCCTAAAGTAATTTGGTTGTTAAATGTAGCAGGCTTTTGCTCTGTATGTTCATACTGTACACAGCTTTATCCCAATATATGCTAATTTCAATATACTGTATATCACGGCATAGCATGTTTTCTGGTAATTCAATAAATTAATCTTATCATTTACGAGTACTGGGTATTTTCTCATTTTCAGCTAGAACAGTCTGGTGGGTTCATCCCTTTGCTGTGCTGCAGCCTTTAGAACAGGGAAAACACTTATGCGATATCACGGTATTACGAAAATCGCTGTCTAATCTTATATCACAATATATTACGGCATCCAAAATCTAGGGCAATATCTAATCTCATATCACGATATCCAAAATCTAAGACGATATCTAATCTCATCACAATATTGCGATTTCCCAAAGCTAAAACGATACCTACTCTCATATCAGGATACCCATATAATATCGCTATAGCTAGGTATTAGGGTAGAGGTTGCCCATTGCACTCCGAACCGTCCCTGGAAGGAGGGATCCCCCACTCTGCGTTCCTTCTCCAGATGTCTTCCTTGTTAAGGGAGTCGTTTCTTGTCCTTAGGGGGACGCTATAGGGCTAAGGGGGGTGTCATAACCACATGGCCCATAATCATATGGCCTATAAAGCCCTTTGAGACTGTAACTGTGATTAAGGGCTATAGAAATACAATTGACTTGACTTGAAGTGACTTTAATCCCCAGTCCCCTACAGCCTACACCAGTGAAGCATCGTCTTCATCATCCTCACGGTGGTCAACTCACCCGATGTCGATGAGTGGCTTGCCGCGGCCACGCTTGTAGCAGAGGAAGAGCTCGGGGCTCTTGAGGCTGCCATGGTTGAGGTTGGCCGGCAGCCCGCCGGGGGTGCTGTCGATGCAGGTGAAGCCCTCGGGCACTGACTCGCCCGCCGAGCGGTTGATGATGGCCAGCTCCACAATGGGCGCCTTGGGCCCGCTGGACTTGGTCTCTGACAGGTCCTGCTCCAGCGGCGTGGACTTGTCTGTCAGGACCGGCACCACAAAGTAGTCGGTCACCCGGTGACCCTTGTCCTCGATCATGGCTGGGCGGACCTGGGGAGAGAGGACGGACCACCAAGAGTTATAGAGAGAGCGAGAGCGAGGGGTGAGCACGGACAGACTGGGGCGTGGGGGGGATGAGAGGGGAAGAAGTACCACACCTGAAGTAAAAATGATATGACAGTTTGCAATCGCAATCCGATTCACTATTAGTGGGTCAGTGTGGTCTGTCACAATGTGTTGGGGTCTCTACCAAACAAACATGCTTTCTTGTAGGCCAGGGGAACATCACTGCATCACTACAGTACTTCATGTAGCAGCTCCTGCAATTTTGATATTACATAGGCCTAGTGGCCATCTTGCAATTTCGATAATATATTGATTAAGCCTAATTTTTCAGCCCAAACCTAAAGCACCTGCCAATCTACTGGGATGGTGGTCTGGGTGTGCAAGATAGGGCTGGGGAAAAAATATCGATATTATATCAATATATTGATATGAGACTATATATCGTCTTAGAGTTTGGATAATTATATGGGCACAAGTGTTGCCATTACAGTAAAATTACAGTTGAGTTAATTTAAACCTTCTTACCAGAAGTTCTAGCTGTTAATATCAATGTTCTGTTCAATGTGCTGTTAATAAAAATGTAAAAAAAAAAACAAAACCTGAATCCTGAAAAAATGCGATATTGTTATTGAAATATTAAATAGAAGATTTTGGCCTATATCTCCCAGCCCTAATGGAAACACAACAAAAACACTCACACACACGGGACAGAAAGTGGCGTTGATGGTCACGAGGAGTTCATGATTGTGAGCAAAGAATGCGAAGCGGCTAAGCTACTGATCGCCCATCCATCCATTGAGCAAAACGGAACAGACGACTGCACACAATTTGCGATTAACAGCATCTTGCGCTAAGCCGTACGTCTTGAGGCCGTCGCACCATAAAGGAGCAGGGAGGAGCACCGAGTGACTGACACACACACACACACACACACACACACACACACACACACCACACACACACACACACACACACACCACACACACACACACCACACACACACACACCACACACACACACACACACACAACACACACACACACACACACACACACACACACACACACACACACACGATCATGGATCATAGAATCATCGACGTGCGTTGGGAGAAAGACTTCGGTGGCCAGAGAGTCCTGCGAGGAGAGCACCAGGATGTTTCAAAATGCCGCATGAGCATAAATCAGACGTCGTTAAAAAGAATTCCACGCACACACACACACGCACACACACTGTCAGACCCTCGGAATTTCTCTTGCTGGGGATTTGGGAAGGCGTCTACCCAGCAGTCCCACCGTTGATTTGAAAAGAGATAAAAGCTTTTACAGAGCAGACCCCAAATCCCCTGATCATGGGAGAGATTGGTTAATTTGTCGTACAGTCAAAATGAAATAGTCAAATACACATCTGCAAACGGAGGGGCCTGGTGGTGGAACTGCAGGTTCCCACCCAGCAACGCATTCCACCTGAACCATATAGGAACCAGACCAAGTACTGAACCTCAGCGTCTAATGGGTTGTGTAATAATCTGCCATTTAGGCCTGTTTTCTGCTTAACTGCAGTTGGAACATAAAAAGCAGCAGACGGACAAAAGGTAAATGTATTCGCTGGAATATTAGTAGGCTCCTTATATCTAAATATATCACAATATCACGATATATCACATTCTTACGACTTCTCAAGCGCTTTCAACACCATAAAGCCTGCCTTGCTTGGGACTAAGCTACTGGGACATGCAGTGGACGCTCCACTAGTGGCCCTGGATTACTAACTACAGAGCAACATGTCGGACACTATAGTGAGCAACACCAGGAGCACCTCAGGGGACAGTAGGGTTGGGTATCGTTTTAGATTTATCCGATACCGGTGCCAAACCGATACTTTTAAAACGATACCGGTGCCAAAACGTGCCAGAACCGATACCTTCTTTAAAAAGAGCAAACAACAACCAGTGTTAATTTCGTTAACGAAATGTTGACGAAAAATATGCGTTAACGACCTTTTTCCCATGACTAAGACGTGACGTTGACGTGACGAAAACGGATCTTTGAAAATAAAAACTGACTAAATCTATTTTTACTTTCGTTGACGAGACGAGACGAGAATGTTAGTGGTGACGAACGGACATTCAAATTGAATTAATTATTAAAGAGTTTGATTCCAAAACGCGATAAGCGCCATTAACAAAAAAATAAAAAAGAATCGTTTCTGCAAAACGCGACAACCGGCTAGTTTCTCTGCATTATTATTATGATATTATATTATTTATTTATTCCCTTCTTTCCAAACTGTGATAAACGCCACGACAGATTTTCAGCAGACTCAGATATATCCGCTCGGCCAATCACAGCGCGCCATTCCCGTGACGTCACTAGCCTAGTGACAGCTGTCAAAGTCCTGTCAGAGACAACACACACATATCGTAAGAGATTTTAAGCGAAATTATTCATTGAATGAAATAATGAATAACTTTGATGGAACAGAGGAGGCCGGTGGTTGTTTCTACAGTGGGGAAAAAAAACAAACCATCAAAAGATCATCATAGACGGGAGAATGTGAAGAAAATGCGACATTCCGGCGGTGGTCGCTAGACCTTATTAAGACGCAGAAGCGCCTGGTTCCTGTTCAACTTTAGTTGAATGAGCGTAGAAACACTGGACGTTTTGATCAAGATCACCAGCAATGACGCTGCATCCACCTGTGGACTACAGTCCCGTCTTCTTGGTGTGTGTGTTGCCGGCGCATTTCTTCACACACACACACACACAACAAGACGGACTGTAAGTCACACTTATCAACTCATGCTGGTGCATCTTGATCAACAACGTCCAGGTCTTTCTACGCTCATTCAAGTCATAAGTGAAACCAGGACCAGGCGCTTTCTGCCGGTCTTATAACAGTAATCAAGGTCCAGCGGGAGGAGGGGGGGGGGGGGGGCAGGCGCGCATTTGCTCGGGTTTTTATCAATCAGAATGAATGCATCAAATTCTTCGCGCAGTATGAACGATCTATGCAATCACTAGAAGGATACCCGCGGTGCTGAAATGCGGTGGATATTTAAAAATGGCATTTTAACTACTGGCACCGAAATGAGGCACCGAAATATGCGTTTTGATTCGGTACGGTTAGTACCGGTTGTACGGGACCGGTTCCATAGTGGTACCGTTCTCGTACCCATCCCTAGGGGACAGTCCTGTCTCCCTTCCTGTTCACACTCTACACCTCAGACTTCAGATACAGCTCACAGTCCTGCCACCTGCAGAAGTTTTTGGATGACTGCCATTGTGGGCTGTATCAGAAAGGGGCAGGAGTCCGAGTACAGGAGTGTGGTGGACAGTTTCGTGGAGTGGTGTGGACTAAATCACCTGCAACTCAACATCTCTAAGATGAAGGAGTTGGTGGTGGATTTCAGGAAGCAACCGACTCACCCGAAACGGGTCAGCATCAGGGGGACCGAGGTGTTCACATAAAATGGACTGGACTAAAAACATAGAGCTGTTAGGGAAATCGCAATATTGTGATGAGATTAGATATCGTGATATGAGATTAGATATTGCCCTAGATTTTGGATGCCGTAATATATTGTGATATAAGATTAGACAGCGATTTTCGTAATACCGTGATATCGCATAAGTGTTTTCCCTGTTCTAAAGGCTGCAGCACAGCAAAGGGATGAACCCACCAGACTGTTCTAGCTGAAAATGAGAAAATACCCAGTACTCGTAAATGATAATAAGATTAATTTATTGAATTACCAGAAAACATGCTATGCCGTGATATACAGTATATTGAAATTAGCATATATTGGGATAAAGCTGTGTACAGTATGAACATACAGAGCAAAAGCCTGCTACATTTTAACAACCAAATTACTTTAGGATGCATACCGAGTATACCGGTGCGGCTAAGGAATTCCCTCCGTTTTTTATACGGCGGTTGACTTCAAATGTATGACATAACCAGGGTTTTTTTTTCTTTTTTTTTAAGTCCCAAGCGGTGGGCATGTAGACCCGTCATGTGTTTACAACGCGGGCGTCTCTTGATTCAGCCCCCCCCGGTCTCTCGCTGGCTGTGTAAATATTTGCGCCGTTATTTGCTCATTCTGGGGCAAAACTTTTCCATCTGTCCCATTTTTTTGTAACTGTCCTGCCCTAACCTCGGATCATAATCATCATCATCAGCCCTCGGTGCAAACGAGGCGAGATCCAAGCCGGCCTCAGTGGAATGTTGCAACAATTCCCGGTGTATCTTTCCCTTACGATTGTCGCTTGCTCTGCGCTGTGTGCTGCTGCCTGTCCACACCTGCTTAGACCCACCTTGCATAAGATCCACCCTGGGCTAATTGGCGGTGTGTAAGTCTTGGTTCTACACATTAAGTCCCCTCATCAGCACCAGGAAAACCCCTAATTTTAGCATGATAAGCATGATTTCTTTTTTGGTGCAATGTTGTTGCACTGGTGGGCTGTTTTGAACTGTGCAGAGGGTAAGCTGGTAAGCACACAGCAGCCCAAGACGACTCACAGATGCGTAAACAGCGGATCATGTGTCACAGCGTGTTAACTCAAAGAGATTATCCACCCCTGGACAGACACAGACAGTCGGACAGACAGACAGACATACGGGCAGCTGGGCTCCCAGACAACCGCGCTAAACACGTTTTTATTCAGGTATCACTTTCCATGCCGCATGTAGTTTACATCGGGCACCCAATCAAAACTCAAATGCACTTGAGCCTAATGAGACTCTGGTTGTACACACGCTTTGTATATCACAGAGTCACTGTGCAACGTTGCAATGGTTTGGAGGCAAGTGCTTTGATTATAGCTTCTAACTTCTACTGCAAGATTAAAGGCTATCTTGTAGGTCAAAGCCGTGCAATTGTATGTTTATTCTAGTTACCAACCCAAAGCAACCATTATAAAACTATAAAACCGGAGTAGTCTGTGATTGACTCATTGTTCATACACCTGGCACGTGAAGAAGAAACCTGAGCCCAGCGCTAAAATCCAAGTGGCGGGGACAGCGCCATCTCTGGTTGTTTATGGCTAGTGTGCCGCCATTGTTGTTTATTGCTAGTGCTAATGTGTGCCTAAGTGCCAACCGCACCTTGGCACACATTTCCCCCTCACAGTTTGGCTTTGAATGCCTAATGCTTAATTTTTGTGTGTGCGTGTGTTTATTCCGCTACACAAATCAGGGCTGTGCTGCCCCGTCTGCACTTGCTTTCTTCGTTGTGCCTTAAAAAACGAATTCAATTTAAATGTCCTGGCAAATGGTCTGCTGGCCTCCTTTAGGTTAATCTCCCAAATCATTCCACATGAGTGGACCGCTTTGTCCACCAGGGAGCCCTCTGTCTGCTGTGCCACTGTTATTGCATGTGTGTCTTCCTCACTCACAAAGTGTGACACACACACACACACACACACACACACACACACAGAGAGACAGAGAGAGAGGATACTTGGTGGCTGGTAGCTCGCTACTATGGTACAGAGTGTAAATATTGTACATCACCTTATAAAACCAGGGCTCCAGACTCCTTGCCGGTGAGTCCTGACGCTAAACTGGAAACACAACTCCACTTAACGCTTCCTTAGTTTTCCGGGAGAAAAAATCCCATTTGGATATTGATAATGAAAAGAACAAGAGAGAGGGAGACGGAGGGGGAGAGAGGGAGATCACATCGCTGGCATTGTTGTGAATGGAGGACGGTGCCTCAAGCTGCAGGCCTGGCGGTTGCGGTTTGGGGGGTGCAGGTGGAACAGGAAGCTGTGTGTGTATGTGGTGGTGGGGGGGGTTCTTAGTGGAAGAAGTGTTGTTCAATCAACTGAGAGTAACCTACTTCTCTGGCGATGTGTTGCTCGAGGAATCTTTGCCATGGCCAACAGTGTTTCTTCTGAGAAAGACAGAGAGGACGAGAGAGGGAGAGAGAGGATGCGAGAGAGGGACAGAGAGAGAGAGGGACAGAGAGAGAGAGGTCACCCACACTAGTAACCGGACCACACGGACAGAAGGCCAAATGTCACCGCCAGACTGAACCTCTCCTGTAATCTGATGACTAGCAGCGTTTCCCCCTAGCAGTGGTACAGCGCCCCCGCTGGTTAACTCGTGACACAGCAGCCAGCCATGCAAATATATATTTGAAATGATGTTGGGCGCCCCCCCAAATGGTACTCTAGGTGGCATTAGATCATGAATGGCTTCAGACAACATATAGTATGCAAATGCATCAAGAGAAAAAGTTACACAACAAGTGACGTCATAATAGAAAGTAGCCGACATATTTGATTCTGTAGAACAGAGGCAGCAACAGTATTATTATGAAACCCAGATGATGGGATTGCTACAAATTGCAGACAGAAAACTGCATTTGCGCTAATGGCACACTGTTGTGTGCGCACACACCAGTACCGTGCACGTGCACATCAGCACGGGGCACCCACACACCAGTACCGTGCACGTGCACATCAGCATAGTGCACCTCACACACACCTCTGAGCAGCTCCACTGCTGGGACAATTGGTAGGGGAAACACAGAGGAGGTTCTTCTCATTTGTAGAGACGTCTCTTGGTTTCCTTCTGAATGCCGCTGAGTTCAAATAGCTGAGTGAAACGTTGCTCAGGCAGGGTTTGAGTCAGCCGCCGCTTTGTGTGCCAAAGAGGGGAGAGAAATAAACAATTGCCATAGCAAGACACTGACTCATTGAGTTGTTTGAACCAAGCGCTTCCTCTAGGCCTGGTCGGTGTGTGTGCTGACTGAGCGTGTGTGTGTGTGTGTGTGTGTGTGTGTGTGGACATTAGTCAGTGGTGCCCGGCCAGCACTTTGCACCGCCGTGTGATCGGCCTTCTTGGTTTTTCCACACAGGGCTGACACTCCTACCTGCTGAATGCGGGTCAAAGAGGAGCCGCGGGAATATTCTTTCAAATACCCATGCCTGAACTCACTCTCTCTGTTTCTCTCTCGCTCTCTCGCTCTCTTGCTGTCTTTCTCTTTCTCTCGCTCACTCGCTCGCTCGCTCTCTCACTCGCTCGCTCTCCATCACTCGCTCTCTCTCTCTCTCGCTGTCTCTCTTCTGTTTCTCTCTCTTTCTCCCTCTCAAATAGTAATGGCAATTGTCTAAAATACAATATAATACATTTAAATGTGTACTGTATATACAGAAAAAAAGTAAGGTTATAGCCTAATATTTGATAATCACACACACACACGGGAGGGGTGGTGTGCAAGGCAAAATTGTGTTTTTCCTTTTGAATAAATAGCTGTTTTTCATGATAGTTTTTTGCCTTTCAAGTCCTGGATTTGATTTAATAAAGGGCCTTTTTCAAATTCTCTCTCTCTTGCTCTCTCTCTCTCTTGCTCTGTACACAGCTGCCACAAGGATCTGTGAATTAGCCTCACGCCGGCTCATAAAGTTGTCATGTCAAGCGTTCCTTTCAGCGACCGCAAACGATGTCGCTTTAACACACAATCGCAAGGACTGTTTTCTTTTCATTTGGGCCTCATTGATTTAGTGTTGTAGCAAACAATCCTATTAGCGCTCTTGTGATGTTTGGATGCCGTTCTATCGGTACTGTGTTGTTGTTGTTGTGAAGTCACAAGAGCTTTCGCTTTTCAGTTGCTGCTTGTTTGCGGGGTTGAACAGAGTCCTGGGTGATGTACAACACTCTCCATGCATGTGTTCCTTTGTGCCTTGCTGTAATATTTGTAATAATTGTGCGCCATTGTTTTGCTCGCTTGGAGTGGGTGCTCCGGGCATTTCTGCTCTTCTGAGCTTTTGGGTGAATTTGACATTAAAATAATTTGGATAATTGAATGTCAGATAACGCCTGATGGCAGCTAGCAATGAGAAGGGGCCGCTGTTGATGGAAAATTACCGCTTCTTGACATTTTAAACATTTGTTTTGCACTGAAATACATTTTACCGCAGCACGGACAGACATAGCGCTACACATAAACAGCTACATGCTACGCAAACGTGGCATTTCTAGGGCTCTTCCAATATGAGGACACGGGCTTATATGTGACAATATGAGGACATCCGGTTTGTTCCGAGTTGGTTTGACAGAGCGGGTGGAACAAGGCCAGCATGCTAGCGTGTGTGTGATGTCTGATCGAACCTGTGGGCTTTGATTAGGCAATGCGCCACAGTCCACAGGTGTGCAGCCTGATTGCAGCCGCTCACCTGTGTGGTGCTTTAATCAGTTATTTTCCATTAAGGCAGATAATATTGATAATGTGTACACACCCATTCTAGCTCTGTTGCATAGGCTTGAGACCTGAGTCATGTAGCTGTTACTGCAACTGCTGTAAAGGAAATTGTTACAGCCTAGTTATGGTTATATATAATAGTTAATATACTACCATATATTTTCAACCAAATGTGTATATATAGATACATTTACATTTAGGGCATTTGGCAGACGCTTTTATCTAAAGCAACTTACAAAGACTACATTTGTTGAAGGAGACGGCAATATATCACTGTGGTACATAAAGATAAGAACAGAGCTGTTTTCGAGCATTCATAGTTGCGAGGCTAGTAGAACGAGTTTCATAATTTCTAGGCAGATGCTAGATAATGTGATGTTTTCGATTAAAAAATCATTTAAATGACTGATGCAACTATGAGTAGAACTGATGTAACTATGAGTAGTTGCACCAGCACAGCAACAACCTTGTCTCATCTGAACACATCAAGATCTTATCTCCACATCGGCCAGCCATGCGGGTATTCATGTCCCGTATCTTTCTTCACCCACCCCCACCCCCACCCCAGGGTGCTGTACGAGGGCAAGGAGCGGCTGATCCAGGGCTGCGAGGTCATCCAGGCCACGCCCTACGGCCGCTGCGCCAACGTCAACAACAGCTCGACCACCTCCCAGCGCATCTTCATCAACTTCCGCCGTGGGCCGCAAGTCCAGCCGCAGAACTCGCTGGCGGTCACCGACATCTGCGTCATCGTCACCAGCAAGGGCGAGACGCCGCCGCACACCTTCTGCAAGGTGGACAAGAACCTCAACTGTGGCATGGTGAGGAATCACGGTGGTGGAGGGCTGCGGGGTGAAACCCTCTGGGGGGACGGGAGGTTAAAGCATCAATATTATATGAGGCGAGATATCGTCTTAGATTTTTGATACATTGTGATATGGCACAGGTGCTCTCCTGGTATTAAAAGCTGCGTTGCACTAAAGCGATGTCATTTTCTGAACCGCTCTATTATTTGCCTTCATCCACTTATTATATACACGTTCATTATATCCACATTACTGATGATTATTAATACAAATCTCATTGTCTCTAGAAGTATACAGAAATAGGCTTTACAATGTGATTATATATATATCTATATATATATAGATATATATATATATGACTATTTATTGATTGAATTATGGGAAAATTATGTTATTAATTATATTAAATGATATTCAAAGACATGTATCAGGATAGAAGAGTTTGACCTTAACGCCCAGCCAGATGTAGGCCAATGTAGCAGCGTAGCAACACAATAATGCATAGTAACTTAATGTAGTAGCAGCGTAGAAATGTGTCATAGTAGCTTAGTAATGTAACACAGTAGCATTGTAACATAGTAACGTAGGAAAGTAGTAGCTTAGTAATGTAACATAGTAGCGTTGTTACATACTAGCATTGTAACGTAGTAGCTAAGTAATGTAACATAGTAGCGTTGTTACATAGTAGCGTTGTTACATACTAGCATTGTAACGTAGTAGCTAAGTAATGTAACATAGTAGCGTTGTTACATAGTAGCGTTGTTACATACTAGCATTGTAACGTAGTAGCTAAGTAATGTAACATAGTAGCGTTGTTACATAGTAGCGTTGTTACATACTAGCATTGTAACGTAGTAGCTAAGTAATGTAACATAGTAGCGTTGTTACATAGTAGCATTGTTACATAGTAGTGGTGTAATGTAGTAGCAAAAATAGCATAGTATTGTAGTAGCCTAGTAATGTAGTAACAATGGTTCCGTCTGTAACTTGTCTCCCTTGGGCTTTCCAGTGGGGCTCCAACGTGTTCCTGTGTTATAAGAAGTCCGTGTCCTCGTCCAACTCCATCACGTACAAAGCCGGTGAGTCTGTGAACATTTTGATCTTGTTATGTCTTATTTATCTTTTTTTTTTCTTGCACTTTAACTTGTTTTTTTGTGGGGCGGGGGGCTTCCCAACCTTCTCTGCCTCCTTTCTGTGGAACGGTCCGTGTTTGTGTCGTTGAACTTTGCATGAATGCCACCTTTCCTGGCACCCCCGCCCCTGCGCCGCTCGTCATGACTCACAGGTGGACGGCTTATCTCGTCCGCTGTGTGCCACCATGCTAACGCAACAATGCTGAATACCCGCCCCCCCCCACCCCCCTTTTTGACGTTTCCCACGAAATGTCATCGTGTTGCTAAAGCCAACCACAATCTTGGCGGCGGCATGAGCTGGTATCTGATCAACCGCCGTTGCATCTGCTCAGCCTTATTTTTTTCTTTATCTTTTTTTTCCTCCCAAGCCTGCCTTTCCAAATTGTGTGTTTATTGTGAAATAAATACACAATGACAATGAATTTGTGCACTCTCACCCTCAACGCCGGTATCCAGGGCCAAACTGTTTCCTGTGAGTCCGCTGTTTTAATAATCTCTGACCACAGTGGCTTCCCGTCATGTGTGGGTGTGGGTGTGGGTGAGTCTTTTAACAGCAAAAAAGGGTTCATATTGCTATAAGGTCACCACCTCTCTTTAAATGTTAATGTTTTAATGTTGAAGCCATGTGGAGATGTCGCGGCTAACTCTGTGAACGTGATGTATGGGGATTCTTTTGGGTATGGAAAGTTTGGATCAAGATTCAAGAAGTTTCATTGTCACATACACATACAGGATATGCAGTGAAATGTGGAACAGAACAATACAAATAACACAATTGAAGGGAAGTAATCAAATATCCACACTATTTACACTCTACAGCAGATTAACAGCAAGCAAATAAACAGCAAACAAATAGGCAAATAAACAAGTAGGCATATAAACAACAAGGCATCATGCACCGATGTAGCCACCCTAGTATTGTCCCTAGTTCTGACTTTTATTCATCATCCTCATCATCCTTTCTCTGCTCTTGTTTTGTGGCGGCAGGTCTGATCTTCCGGTACCCGGAGGAGGACTACGAGTCCTTCCCGCTGTCCCAGCTGGTGCCACTCTTCTGCCTGCCCATGGGCGCCAAGATCGAGTGCTGGGCGCCCAACACCAAGGACTCACTGCCTGTCTTCTCCACCTTCGTCCTTACCATCAGCACGGGCGAGAAGGTGAGCTCCCTGAACACCCAGTCACCCCTGGCCTGACCCCTGTCTGGGCTGGGAACATGCATTCCAAATAATAATAATAATAATGATAATGATAATAAATTATTATAATGAAGTTGAAGTGCTGAAGCGTGGATTGGAGTGCAGAGCAACAAAAGCCAGGTTAGCATCCTCCTCCTCCTCCTCCTCCTCCTCCTACTAATGGCAAAAAGTCTGTTCCTTCATAGCTTTTTAATTTGTGCAATGTTTATTTATGATTATAACAAACATTAGTTTAGGATTGTTATTGTCTCAACCCACGGAGCTCACAATCCAGTGCTCTGAATGCACTTGCGAGCTCCAGCAGGCTGCAGTTCACTTACCGACCAAAGGGGTCAGTAATGAGGAGGAATTCATGATTCCTATACATTGTACCTTTTAATAGTTCAGCATATATCCAGCACAAACCTTGTCAGAGAACTATGAGGGCACTCATTTAATCGAGGACAAAGTTTGAAACGATCATGATATTGACCAGAAGTCGCACGCTAATCATCCCCCCGTACCTGCAGGTGTACGGCGCGGCCATCCAGTTCTACGAGCAGTATGCCGGGGACCTGCTGAACGAGAAGCAGAAGGTGCAGCTGGGCCTGCTGTCCACGGTGGAGAAGACGCCCGTGGCCGGCCGCCACCTCACCACCAACAAGTGCATCTGCCTGCTCTCCCGCTGGCCCTTCTTCCGCCCCTTCCGCAAGTTCCTCATGTTCCTCTACAAGCTGTCCGTCTCGGGCCCCCAGGCGCTGCCCATTGAGAAGTGAGTAGGTCGAAATCCCAGATGTTTTAGACCTTAAGCCGTCAGAAAGCTGATCACTAAAGCGTACGCCCAGTTACTGTAATAACGTCAGAAGATGTATCTGAGCCAGATAATAATATGTTTATTAAATAGAGCAATTTTCATCATATCAAAAAATGTTAGGCCTACAGTCAGTTGAGGCAACATATAAAGTAACAAGCATGGGAAACACAAATCACGAAGGCCAGAGTGTGTAAGAAACTATAAAACTACTATTCAAATGTTCACATTTTAATTTGAGTGTTACAATAGCACGTCAAAGACTGACAAGGAGCACTGAAAGTGTGTCGAAGGCCATACACAGCTCTGAACTAAACGCAGGTGAAGACAAGGCAGTCTATCTTACAGCCTCTCTCTGTCTCTCTTTCTCTCTCTCTCTCTCTCTCTGTCTCTCTGTCTCTCTCTCTCGCTCTCTCTTCTTCCCCCCCCCTGTTGACAGGCACATCTCACACTTCATGCACAGCGTCTCATTTCCTTCCCCGCAGAGGCCAAGAATCCTGGTTCAGGTGAACACACACGCACACGCCCCATCACATATTTATGTATTCCAACAATTCAAACTATTGTTTCTGACGGTGTTGGCAAGTATTTCAGGCTTTTATTGTGTTAATTACAGCCTGACAACATAACATTTCCGGCTCATAACCTAACATAACATAACCTGAAATGTTCCTTCCAGCTCTCGGCTTTTGACACCCTGATCCTCTCCCAGCCTGTGTGCACCCCCTTACCTCTCAGGTGAGCGTTCACGGTTACACGTAGTGCTGGGCGATATATCGTGAACCTCGATTCGATCGATATTTTATTAATGCTCGATATGGAAAGGGTAACATCGAGTTTTATTTTCTAAACTACTTCAAAGTTTTCACGAGATTTCGTTGCTCTTGCTTTTTTTTTCCGTGGCAGCGCTCCTTCCTTGTTGTGTGTAGACGACAAGGAAGGGGCGGAGACTCCACCCCTGCCGCTGAGTCGCTCTTGTAGGCGAGCAACATGGCGGAGAAAGAGAAAGATGCGAGCGGGACCGAATTAGTTCCAAAAAGAGGACACCTAAAGTCTGTCGTTTGGAAATGGTTCGGTTACAGGCAAAATGATACTGAACAAACAACCGTCGTCTGTAAGACTTGTATGAAAGACGTTGCGACGAAGACAGGCAACACTACAAATCTGTTCAACCACCTGAAAATAAAGCTCAGAAGGAGTTAAGCCTACCTCGACACACACTGGTCAGTGAATCCCCTACCAGATGGGGGTCACGGGCCAGAATGATACAGAGAGTGCTGCAGCAAGAGAAGGCGATCACACAGGTTCTCTCTGCAGACAAAAAAGCACGACATCTCATTTTGTCTTGGCGGGATATCCACATCTTGGAGTGCATACACAAGGTCCTTGGGCCTTTCCTTGTGTTCACAGATGCTCTGTCTGCCGAGGCCTATGTGACGGTCTCTTATGTGAAGCCAGTTTTGCACCTGTTTGAGAGTGACCTCCTGGCACCCAAGGAAGATGACACCGAGCTCACCGGGTCAATTAAAAGGGCGATTCTAGACTACCTGAGGGAGAAATATGATGACCCTGCTACTCAGGAGTTACTGAATATGGCCTCATTCATAGATCCCAGATTCAGAAGCACATATGTCCCAGAGAGCAAGATTGAGGAACTGAAAGAGAGAGTTACCTCAGAGGCAGAGTCTTTGCTCCCTGAACTGCCCACATCACAGTCTGATGCAGCGGCCACTCCCACAGAGGAAGCAACCCCAGCAGCTGAACGGGAGAAGCGAAGCCTTGGAAGCTTCTTCAAGCAGCCAGTCCAGCAACACACCAAGACACAGAGAGAGCTGATCGAAGCTGAGCTGTCAGGCTACCTACACGGAGTAAAACCTGATAGCGACACAGATCCACTCCGATGGTGGAAAGCTCATGAGGCCAACTATCCTCGTCTCAGTAACCTCGCAAAAAAGTATGTGTCCTCGCCACAAGCTCGCCATCAGAGAGAGCATTCCATGTCACAGGGCCTGCCTAAAGCCAGAGACTGTAGACGGGCTTGTCTTCCTCTCTTATAACCTCTGCATGTTATAGCCTATCTGTCATACCAAATGGTGTTATAGCTGTTAAGCTTGTTATTTTGCACTAATTTGTGAAAGTTTATTGAAACAAGAGTACCCAAGCTCTAATGTTTTACAAGCCATATCATATGGTGGCATTATCTGTTCTTGACTTATTGTTGTATTTAATTTAAGATTTTCTCATAGTGTTATATTTATTTTTATTTATTTTTGTATTTGAGATTTTTCTTATTTATTTTAGTTTAATTATGATTATTTCGCTGTATTTACACTTTTGGTTAATATAGAAAAGCATACCTTCAAGAGTTGTTTTGCACAAATTTGCAATTTGAAATATTGTGAGTTAAAATAATAAGGCCCCTACCCTGCTTGCTACAGTGGCTTCTTTTATTTTGAGATTATTATATTTTTTAAATACCTGCAGGCAAAAGGTCTTTATTTCTTTGTGATCATTATAATTGCTAAATAAACATTCTGGTTTATAATATCAATCAATTTGGTCTGGTTCAGTTTTATGCAGGAATATTATTTATAAACTTTAATACGATAAATATTGAGTCATATCGAATATCGACATTAGGTAAAAAAATATCGTGATATCAAATTTAGGCCATATCGCCCAGCACTAGTTACACGGTTAGTCTTTTACATTTAGTCATTTACATTTACATTACACGCTTTTATTCAAATCAAAAGAGGTGGAAAGAATACTGAAAAATCCTACACAAGTACAAACTAGTACTGGTATAAATATGTAGTCATATTTTGAAAATGGCCAATAAAAGTACAATTATGCTACACTAAAAAAGCTACTCAACCACAATACTTTACTTTGCCAAGTACACATGCATAACATTACAAATGCAGCAGCAAACTCATTTTAACCAAGAAAATGAGACCGAGAAAATGAAAGCCGGAGCCGGCTTTCATTTTCTCTCCCAGATTCTGACCTTGTGCGTTTTATTTTTCGTGTGGGTGTTTTAGCCCAGACATACTTTAGTTGGGGTGGGGTGGTTGTGCAAAGTAAAGTGTTCCAGAGGGGAAGCAGAAAGTCTATTAAAGAAATCCATTTCATTTTCCTGGCACGCTGTGATGCTAATTGTGCCCGTTTTTTAAAAGTTTTTTCCGAGGTCAAATCCTCCCACTGCCAACTTCCCACTGAAAAGTCAGCTTCTCCGGGGGAAAAAAGAAACTATTCCATTATCTAAATCACACTTGCATGGCCACTAGCACGGAGCAGACACTTCTAGTGTTTATGTCCCTGGCTTACGATCGCTAATTGTAAGAAAAACTTAAAATTAACAAATTGAAGCATAAAAGGTTTTGATATTAACTTAATTGCGATCACCATTAGCATAATTGTATATTCTTTTTCTATATTTGTATTTTTTCCTGCCTGAAGTTTTAAGTTTATGTCATGATGTCATTACTCCCCTTATATAAGATGGGCAGAGGTTTTTGAAATAATGCGTTTGAATTCAGCCTCTTCTTCCTCCCTTCTTCTTATCATCTCATCTCTTTTGTACATTTTGTAAAAATCAATCTTCCCCTCCCCACTGCTGTGGTGTCCAGCGGGGCGGACTATGGCGCCCTGCTGACGAACCTGGGCCCAGAGAACTGCGCCACGCTGCTGCACCTGGTGCTGATGGAGAGCAAGATCCTGCTGCACTCCCTGAGGCCCGACGTGATCACCGGGGTGGCCGAGGCCGTGGTGGCGGTGAGGGCTGCTCTCTCTCTCTCTCTCTCTGTCTCTGTCTGTCTCTCTGTCGCTTTGTCTGTCTCTCTCTCTCTCTCTCTCTGTCGCTCTGTCTATTTCTCTGTCTCTGTCTGCCTCTGGTCTGTCTGTCTGTCTGTCTCTCTGTCTCTCTGTCTCTCTCTCTCTCTTGTCTGTCTCTCTGTCGCTTTGTCTGTCTCTCTCTCTCTCTCTGTCGCTCTGTCTATTTCTCTGTCTCTGTCTGCCTCTGTCTGTCTGTCTGTCTGTGTCTCTGTCTGTCTGTCTGTCTGTCTGTCTTTGTCTGTCTGTCTCTCTCTCTCGTTGTCTCTCTTCTAAGCTGCTACGATGATATAGAGCAACAGCCACTAAAATACATGTTGGTGTGGATACATACACTTTGCGTACACTTCTTTGGGGGTAAAAGTGTATATTTCTTTATATATATAGTAGTGGTGGGACTCGATTAAAAACATTTAATTAATTAGAGGCTTTGTAATTAATTAATCGCATTTTAATCGCATATCAATATTTGACACGAGAAGCAACATTTTTCAATTCAAATGGATTTTGGTATTCGAGTGAATCAATGAATAGACATATACAGTACATACGTTTAAGCAGCAAAATCCTGTTTATTTTAGCTACACAGACCAACAGTTTAACATAAAAAACGTTCCTTTTTAATTTGGCTTTTAATAAATTTTTATTATTTTCTACATTGCTTTTATTCCGTCTATTGATTGTATTCTGTCCACTGAGAAACGTTCCATGGTGTTTGGAGTGCAAAAATAAAGTGTGATTAAAATGCTGTGGCAATACGGGACTTTCCGGCCCCTCCCTCCCGAGTCCCAGGGATCGCAGCTGTCACCTATCGGCCAATTAGGAGGCCAAGTGGTGACAGCTGCGGCCGATCAGACAAGCGGGAGGGACACGGTATAAAGCCGGGAGGTTCCTCCCAGGACAGGAGTTCGGAGATCGCGCTGAGGAGCACGCCGCAGAGGCAAGAGACGCCACCACGCACGGGAGCGCGGCGACACTGAGATCGCCGCCCTGTCGGGTGCCACGGAGATCGCGCCGACCCAGAGTTCGTGCCAACCCGTACGGCACGGGTGAGGACTGTACCCCGCGGAGCACGGCTACCCGGGAGGAGGCGTCCGGATAGGAGAGGACTCCTATCATGCCGAGTGTAACATACTGACGTGATCTGTCTGCTTGTGTGTGGAATAAACGGCCCGCAACGGAGCCTGATCAGACTGAGTAGTAGTGTTTCCTATGCGCCGTGCCTTTATTAGTGGAAGCGGGGTGCCACATATGGTGAAAGAATGCGGGCACCTAAATCCACCGCTGACGCATAGAGGGAAAAAAAATAAATTGACCCCTTAGAGGAGCTATTTAACATTTTTGTAAAGGGTGGTCCGGACATGGATGCCCTGGTCGACCGTTTGGTCCAAGAGGGCGGTCCCCCTGTCACAACCAGCCGGCAGAAGAAGTCTGCCAAGAAGCAGAAGGCTGGGGCTGCTGCCGGGGCGGGCCCACGGGTTCCGGAGAGAGTAATCTCCCTCCAGGAGGAGGCCGCCCTGGCCAAGGAACAGGTGGAGCAGCTCCACCTTGAGCTGGAGCGGGAAAAACTGATGATGGGCCAGCAGGTGAAGGACCTGATGACACAAGTGGCGGCCATGCAGGTGGGAAACGAGGGGGTATTCCAGGGGCTGCAGGCCGTGCAGCTCCAGGCCAAGGAGCAGCGGGAGGCCGTGGCTCAGCAGGAGGAGCAGGCCAAAGAGCTCCAGGCCCAGCTGAAGGCCACAGCCCAGCAGGAGGAGCAGGCCAAAGAGCAGGCCAAAGAGCTCCAGGCCCAGCTGGCGGCAGAGCAGGCCCAGCTGAAGGCTGCAGCCCAGCAGGAGAAGCAGGCCCTAAAGCAGGCCAAAGAGCTCCGGCCCCAGCTGAAGGCCGCAGCCCAGCAGGAGGAGCAGGCCCTAAAGGAGGCCAACAAGCTCTAGGCCCAGCTGACGGCGGAGCAGGCCCAGCTGACGGCGACGCAGGCCCAGCTGACGGCGGAGCAGGCCCAGCGGAAGGCCGCAGCCCAGCAAGAGGAGCAGGCCCGAAAGGAGGCCAGAGAGCTCCAGGCCCAGCTGACGGCGGAGCAGGCCCAGCTGACGGCGACGCAGGCCCAGCTGACGGCGGAGCAGACCCAGCTGAAGACCGCAGCCCAGCAAGAGGAGCAGGCCCGAAAGGAGGCCAGAGGGCTCCAGGCCCAGCTGGCGGCGGTGCAGGCCCAGCTGACGGCCGCAGGCCAGCGGGAGGAGCAGGCCCGGGAGCAGGCCAGAGCGCTCCAGGCCCAGCTGACGGCAGAGCAGGCCCAGCGAGCGACCGCAGGCCAGAGAGAGGAGCAGGCCCGGGAGCAGGCCAAAGCGCTCCAGGCCCAGCTGACGGCGGCGCAGCAGGCTACCCGGGAGGCGACGCAGCCGACGACCCGGGAGGCAATGACGCAGCCGACGACGACACAGCCGACGACGCAGCAGGCAACGGCGCAGCCAACGACCCAGGACGAGGTGCCGACGCAGCCAACGACGCAGCCGACGACCCGGGATGCGACGACGCAGCCGGCGACCCGGGATGCGACGACGCAGCCGGCGACCCGGGACGAGGTGCCAACGCAGCCGACGACGCAGCCGAGTCGGGACGAGGTACCGCGGACGAGCCGGGAGGCGGTGCCGCAGAAGACGCTGCGGAAGAGGGATGGGGACCCAAAGTGTCCCCTCCGACCCCCGGAGGGGGCTGTTGGGGCCGGGACCAGTGGCCCCGGCATTGGGATAAGGGCGATGTGGCAATACGGGACTTTCCGGCCCCTCCCGCCCGAGTCCCAGGGATCGCAGCTGTCACCTATCGGCCAATTAGGAGGCCAAGTGGTGACAGCTGCGGCCGATCAGACAAGCGGGAGGGACACGGTATAAAGCCGGGAGGTTCCTCCCAGGACGCGCCGACAGGAGTTCGGAGATCGCAGAGATCGTGCCGAGGAGCACGCCGCAGAGGCAAGAGACGCCACCACGCACGGGAGCGCGGCGACACTGAGATCGCCGCCCCGTCGGGTGCCACAGAGATCGCGCCGACCCAGAGTTCGTGCCAACCCGTACGGCACGGGTGAGGACTGTACCCCGCGGAGCACGGCTACCCGGGAGGAGGCGTCCGGATAGGAGAGGACTCCTATCATGCCGAGTGTAACGTACTGACGTGATCTGTCTGCTTGTGTGTGGAATAAATGGCCCGCAACGGAGCCTGATCAGACTGAGTTGTAGTGTTTCCTATGCGTCGTGCCTTTATTAGTGGAAGCGGGGTGCCACAATGCGTAAATGTTTTAACGTGTTATTTTTTCTGTAATTAATTAATCGAAATTAACACATTAAAGTCCCAGCCCTAATATATAGTCTTTCTTTTTATATATAGATGTACCAGGAAGACTCATATAGTATTAAAGTGGTAACCACATACTGGTAACCATAGACAAGATTTGTCAAGTTCGCCATAATACAACATTGTCTTCATCAAGACGTGTGGGTGTGTGGGTGCGCATGGCATTCATGGCTTTCTCTAGGTTTCACTCCCTCTCCTCCCTTCTCTCTCCCCTCTCCCCTGCCCAGATGATCTTCCCCTTCCAGTGGCAGTGTCCCTACGTGCCCCTGTGCCCCCTCTCCCTGGCGGACGTGCTCAACGCCCCCTGCCCCTTCATCGTGGGCGTGGACTCGCGCTACTTTGACCTGTACGACCCCCCGACCGACGTGGTGTGTGTGGACCTGGACACCAAGACCATCTACCAGTACGTCAAAGGCTCTCCGTTCTCTCTTCCCGCCTGACTTTGATCGGCAAATGCTGTGATATTTTGTTGGAGAAACCCCACACCCCGACTATTTAGGTCTGTCCGTGATGGCACCTATTGGAGGCCCTATTTGGTACAGTCCACTGAGTAGGCTGGTGGGCTGATCTAGTCATCATACATCTAGGTGGGACACTCCCATCTGTGATGTCAGAGTGACAATTTTAGTCACATGACAATTTTGAAACTGCTTGTAATGGCTAATCATCTCATAAATATGTGGTCTGTAAAGTAGGGATGGGCATTTCAATTTAAAATACTATTTGATATTCGCTGGAACGATTTGATCATGACTACTACGACTAAAGCCCTTTGAGATAAAATGGACTTGAGTTGAGTCCTGCTTCCACAAGGCATTGGTTCTATCAGCATCATGTGGTTGTTGTGTTTTTATTTAGCTTTAAGAACTCTAATCTCTGTTGAAAATCTTCAGCTTCCCAAGGCAGTATGAGGTAATGAAAGTGGACTTATTGTTATCATGGCAATCACTCGTGTCTAAACGCAGCCATTTTCCTTTCTTTACTTTGTTACAGGTCTGACGACAAGAGGCACAGTAACTGGAAGAACCTTCCCAAGAAGCCGTGCAAGAGCCTGGTGAACTCCCTGAACACGCTGGCCGCCGGTACGAACTGCAGCCTTGACACCCCCTCACCTCCCCTCGACTCCTAACTCCTAACTGGTTGATCTTATTTGGCCCTTTCCAAAACAGGAAAAACCAAGGTGTAGTTCATAACATTAATTATGGATTTAGGTCTGGCAGTGCACCAACTAGTCCAATAATTATACATTGACCATGCTGGTGCTGTGACAGACATAAATAAAACCCACCTCCAGGAACAGGAAGTTACTTTACCCTGCTACTGACCATCTGTGAAAAGGTTCTGTTGTACTGTTAACAATACTATTCTATTTCTGGTCTTCTTGACTTCATTGGTCTGCAACAATGAACATATATCTAAAAATATTCATAAACAAATTGCATTGTGATTTTTGAATCATTTGAATCATTACAAGTACCTCGCTGGAACCTGTAGTGTTTCTCAAAATGTTCCCTGTCCCTGTTACTGGGTACGATTGAAAATGTCTAAAATCTAGGAGAAAGGATTCTGCTAAAAAGATGCAGCTGAGACAGATGTTGTCCTGTTATGTCATGATGTCACTAAGCCACTTTTCATCATCTCACGATGTTAACAACAAACATTTTTCCTCCCTAAAATGATTTGCTGCTGGTGTGAAACGGATGCATTGCTAGAAACAGTTTGAGAACCAGTACTCTAGGGTATCATTGAAATAGATCACTATTTTAGGCGGGAGAAAAAAGTGTATCGGCGACAAAATGGCTGACTTACGGCTTCCCCACGCCCCCCCCTCAGCGCGCAGATCGGAGACCCCCTGGATGGAGGCGGCCCTCCATGGAGGTGGACTTCACGCTGCACAAGAAGATGGCGGTGCTGGAGATGGAGGTCCAGGAGGTGTTCCTGCGCTTCATGGCCTCCATCTTGAAGGGCTACCGCGCCTACCTCAAGCCCATCCCCCAGGCGCCGTCCGAGAAGGCCACCGCCGCCGACTCCCTCTACGACCTGCAAGGTGACCATCGGCCCGCCGCCACCGCTTGTCATCACTTGTTTCATTATTTGTCATTTTTCTAACCGTGTTCTATTGGATTTCACTGCACTATATATCGAATTCGGCAAATAAATCCTCATCGGAATCTTTCTGAATGAACGGAGCAATGGACACGGGGTGCGAGAATAATTTTCGGTTCGACCAATGCGGAGCATGTCTAACTTAATCTGGATGAATATGATGTGGATCGACTAATACTTTTATTTTATGTTTTATGAGTTGTCGGACAGAACCTGGCTTCCACAATTTTCCAGGCCCACCGATTTATGTCCTGCTCCTTTAGATACACACGACAGCAGCTTAATGCATTCAGTGGCTCGCATGCCGGACCGTGCTTCATTTTTATTGGCATTTCTATTTTCGGGAGCCATTTTGGGTGTTTCACAACGATCCGTCATCCATGGTGATCTATGCCATTGGCTATGAAGAGATGTTTGGCCCTGTTGCTGCTCGGAAATGGATTGCAGCGTTATTTGAAATAATTGACGGGGACGGACGGACAGGGGGGGCGGGGGCGGGGCTGCAACCGGGAACCGAGACTTGACAGTGAGTTGTAAACGGTCTTGTGTGTGTGTGTCTGTGTGTCCCAGGCTTCCTGAAGAGTCGCGACCGTGCGCACCACAAGTTCTACTCGCAGCTCACCAAGACGCAGATCTTCATCCGATTCATTGAGGAGTGCACCTTCGTCAGCGACAAGGACACCGGCCTCGCCTTCTTCGACGACTGCATCGAAAAGGTAAACCCCGCCCCCCCAGCCACACCCAAACCAACCCCAATCTCAAATTATCCACAAATAGGCTTCACCATGTGGTTTATCGTTATCGAGATATTAACGGTCAACTCTCACCAAATGATCTATGCCATTGGCTATAAAGAGATACCAAATAATCCAAAATGAGGCTTTTCGATGTGGTTATTTTATATAGACATGCTATTATAAATCTATATAAACGTGCTATATCGTGATTATATGTGTGAACTTCAGGGAGGGTGGACCTCCCTGAATAATCAAAAGTGTGAATTCATCACCTTTACGTGCCAGTTTGTCTTGTTTTCCCTACGTTACTCTCCTCCGTCTGCCGCCCCAATTTGATGTTGTTTTATTAGAAGAATGAACATTCCTCCGCTGGGAGAGGGAAAGGAAGTACAAGTTTCCTCTGATTCAATTGATTTCGTTTTTGCTCTCTCTCTCTCTCTCTCCCCGTCTCTCTTCCCGTCTCTCTCGCTCTCTGTGTCCCCGTCTGGCAGCTTTTCCCCTCTGATAAAGCCAACGACAAGGCCACCAAGGTAAATTGGAGGCAGATTTATTTTCCACATGCCCCCCCCCCGCGCGCGCTGTCGCTCTGCATTTCCTTCTGTTTTGTTGCGATGCAGACGGCTTAATCATTCATCCTCCCGCCAATCCCTGCGCTGTCGCAAGCAGTTTCTTTTTAATTTTGTTTTTTTCTTTCTTCATCACGACACCACCTCGTACCGGAATTTGGTTTTTCCCAGTCCGTCCCCCGTCCAACAAATGCTAATCATCCCCAAAGTGATCAGCCAATACATAACTGTCTCGTTAACGACATTCCACAAATCAATATTTCACATTTTATTTGTTTTACATTTTTTGCGTGTGCGTGGCAGGTGGAGGGCGAGTCATCGGAGGACACCAAACTCATGGAGCTGGACGAGTCCCAGAAGAGCGAGCACACGGTGTTCGTCATGCCCCCCGAGCCCCTGTACCCCGAGGGTGGCTCCGAAGCCCTGCTCCCATACAAGTGAGAGCCCGGGCCACGCTATCCACATCCTGTGATTTCTCAGCACCCTTCACGGTTTCCGTCTAGGGACATAATCATAGAGCTGCTATGTTGACAGATGTTGCCATGGCGATATGTGTCACTACTGTCAGGGGGAAGGATCATTTTGGGGTCACAATTTTCAATTTTCACAGAAAAAATGTATACGTGTGAACATCATGATGTGACATTCGTTGGGCTCTGCAAACAAATCGAACAAACATGTGTAACATGTGAAGGCCCGGGCATCTCTGCAACACTACTTCAATTATAATGGTGTTAGACATTTACTTTTACACATTTTACCCCGATCAAAAGATTGCAGCGCTTGCGTTTTGGCTACTCTTCTCGGCCATTATGCGCACACATACAAAACAAACGTTACAAATGGAGAGACAACGGGAGAGAAACATATACACACACACACACACACACACACACACACACACACACACACACACACACACACACACACACACACACCTAAAACAAAAGCAAACAATACAACTAAATATGCTGTTTAATGACCCAACCCACTTTGTTCAAGTGCTCTTCTCATCCACTGTCATTAAGAAGGCATAGTGCTGCTGATGGGTCGCACAGCTTACTGTGTTTTACAGAAAGCTATTTAAACAGAAGCATGGCGTTGAGCAGGAGCGCTGCCATCTTGAAATGACTTAATTGTTGTGACGTTGTTAAATGAGCTGACCCATCAGCACTATGTGAGCTCACATCTTCCGAACAATACTTTGACAAACACCATATTCAAATGTACAGTAGCATATTTATTTCTTCCCTTCTCGATGTCTTATTGCACCTTTTGTTAAGGCACCAAGTTAAAATGGCCAAAAATAAGGAAGTCACTTTTTTTTTTTTCAACAAAAGAAACAACAAGAAGGCTACCACTTCAGGGATGGGTGAATGGATGGATGTAGAGTTCAAAGGTCACCGGCGATGGCTCACAATGTAAAGATGTGAAACCTGATGCGAGCCTCGTACGCGCAGGATCACCCCGTCCCTCGCTCGTTATTGGGACTAGACTAGTAACCATGGCAACCCCTCCTCTCCCATCGCGGCCTTGAGAACCACGCGTGACCGCCTTGTCCACATCAGTCAATGCGCTCATTCCACCGCCGTCTGATTGGTCAACGCTCCCTCCCAACATGTGTGCAGTTATAAGCGCTTCCCCCGGCTGCGCATGGAGCTGTTCAACCGGCCCAAGGAGCTGAAACCCGCCCTGAACATGAGTGAGGCCGGGTCCACGCTGTCTAGTAGCCCCGCCCTGCTGGCCAAGAGGACTAAGCAGGTAACACACACACACGCACACACTTACTAACTCACTCACACATATACACACTCAGAAACACACACACAGTAAATCACTTGCAAACAAGAATTCATTGTCATCTGGGTTGTGCTGTCGCATCCAATATAAAAGCAATTAGTGAAGAACGTGGGGCAAGTACTTGTGTTTCCTAGACAAATTGCTGAAGAATAACTTAAAAATGTGACTTCAATTCTCAATATTAGATTACATGCAGCCCTCATCCTCCCATTTAATAAAAGCCTCCCACAGCCGGAGTCCATGAAACACAGGCATCAAACAAACCCACAAAATGCATCGTGATCATCGGCCCCATTTGTCTTCACTAACCCCCCCCCCCCCCCAGGAGATCAAACTGGCGTACAAGATGGCCAAGCGCTTCAACACCAACCCGCCACTGTGGGCGCGCTGCCTGTTCAGCCACAGCTACAGCCTGTGGTTCCTCTGCCTGCCTCCCCGCGTGCGCCTCGCCAAGTCAAAGCCCCGCGACATGCAGCACGCCTACAGCGTCCTGCTGAAGATGCGCCAGGCCGAGGTGGAGGTGCTGGACGAGGTAGGGCCCACCGTGGATGGGAGTATGGGTGGTTGGGTAATATATCAATATTATCTGAATATTGTTGTGATAGGATATGAGTGAGTTGAGAGGAGTGAGTTGGAAGATGTTGTAAATAGTGAATGGATTGCATTTATATAGCACTTTTTTATCCAAAGCCCTTTACAGTTGCCTCACATTCACCCATTCATACACCGACGGCGGTGCCAACCATGCAAGTAACAACCAACACGTCAGGAGCAGTTAGGGTTAGGTGCGTCTTGCTCAGCGACACCTCGTCACTTATTAGGCAGAGCCCGGGGATCGAACCAGCAACCTTCCTGTTGCCAGACAACCGTTCTTACCTCCGAGACATTTATGGATGGCTGGATAGATGGAGGGAGACTCAGGACTCATCCTGTCCCTCTCCCGGTGACCAGGTGTGCTACCGGGTGGTGATGCAGCTGTGTGGACTGTGGGGTCTGCCGGTGATGGCGGTTCGCGTGCTGGTGGAGATGAAGAAGGCGGGCGTGCATCCCAACGCCATCACGTACGGATACTACAACAAGGTGAGGAGGAGGAGGAGGACACGCCCCTGTTGTGTGTTTGGGGCATGATGGTGTGGCGCGGTTAATGTACTCGGTTCCATCTCCCGCTGTAGCAGTCTAAGCACAGGCTTGGCGTTTTTTAAACAATTGGCCCCTGTTTCTGTGCCTGTTCTCCCAGGCGGTCCTGGAGAGCCCGTGGCCCAGCCGGAACTGCAGCGGTCTCTTCATGTGGACCAAGGTGTGCGCAACGTGCTGCGAGGTGTGCCCAGTTCAAGCAGGGGCCTGGGCCGCCCCTAAACCACCACACCAGGAACCCCACCATCATCACCACAGGTGGGAGAACGGTACCCTGAAAGACTGGAGGGGGGAAGGGTTTCCTGATGGAGCCCTGGGGTGAACCTAAGCTAAGATGCAAAGCTAACGCTAACAAAAGAGCTGTTTGTGATCAGACTGAAACTAACTAACGCTGATATTTGTTGTTGTCGCTTTTCACGATTGATCTGTAAAAAGATAAACTGGCAAAATGTAGCAATTTTTTTCCTTTCTCAAGCTATAAGCAACAAATGGTTGTTATTTTTACTTCATAATAAGCAACAAATGGTTGTTATTTTTACTTCATAAATAACAACACGGATGAATCCACAAGTGATCAGAACTATAATCAATACATTGTGACTTCCTGTTGAATCCATCTATCTCGACACTCCTGGGAATCTTCCTGAGTAAGACGTATACTCTATATAGTTCCAAACTTCATACAATCAGTTTATTCGTCACATGTCTGCTCTCGTCTCGTTCCA